>QBDW01000495.1:0-17851 GCA_003261595.1 Maconellicoccus hirsutus | reverse complement strand
AAAAACTTTTTTTTGCTGTAATGATTTGTGAACGTATTACAGGGCCGGTTTTAAGGGGGGGGGTTTGGGTGTTAAACCCCTCCAAGAGGTCAAGCTCCACTCGTGATTTTTACCTAATTTAAAACACAACATATTGCGCATGTGCTCTAAATCACTTTTAGTTATCTTTTCTTTAAAAAAAAAATTACTCATAATTTATGGAACCTAACACCCCCCCCCCACAACGAACAATCCTAAAACCGGCCCTGATGTATTATATTTTTAAATGGATTTTTCCTTTCATCTTTCTCCAATTACACTCAAGATCAGCAACAAATATAAAAATTATGATAAATTTCCGAGCCAAAGATGGACTCGGGGGGGGGGAGAGGAGATACATAAAATTACTCTTTTTGTAAATATACTTCATATAGTCGCAAAAATTCCTAAAATTAGGTCTCCTTGAGAAATTATTTTAAAATCGACTGAAGTTAACTATCTTTCGAAATTCCATTTCCCCTTCCAAAATCGTCCGCAAAAAAATTACTGGGAAAATTCCAAGCGATTTTTCTCTCAACAGGAGATTTTTATTTCATCACGAAATCGTGCCCAAACGTGAACAAAGAAATAGGACGAGCCAGCGATAAACAAATATCGAATCCGTTTTTTAAGGAAGTCTCGTATGTCTCGTATGTTTCGGTATAAATAACAAATTCAACGTTCGAGTATCTCGCCTCGATGCCTCGAACATTTGGTACTTAGACGATTAAAACAATACAACTTAAAACCCATCTGGCTAAAATTTCACACTCCGGTGCCCGCTGCACCGAGGCTACAAAGGGTTAACACTTTTATCATATTCTTTAAGCGATATATCAACTGCAGGAGACCTAAATTAAGTACAAACTTTTGTTAAAAGCTGCGTCAACTTTATAATTGAGAATGAGGACGATGCTGTAGTCGCATACGGGCTATGCGAACTAGTTCATTACGCTTTGCTACGTCTACGGTTGGGGGAGAGTTCGAAAGGGAGGGAATTTTAATGTAATTATAAAACACCAATGATAAAGTAAATTTCGCTACTATCCTCAGCTTTGTTATGTGTATAAATTCGCCTAAATAAATATTTGTCGTTGAATCGGACCAGGGAATCTGCACCTAGAACCTTAGGTTTTTTACACGTCCGAGCAAGTTGCGGTAGGTTGAAGATTTATCGCGTGTTACAAAGGTAAAATTCAATAGACTCGGGAATAATGGTATTTGACTGTTTTTTCTCTCTACGCTCTCACCGTGTCTCATTTCACTGCAACGTGTCAAGTGGTGTTAGTTTTGCGTGCCGGCGATGCCAACATTCAGGGGTTTCAACTTGTTGACTGATTTCGCGGCTTATGCCGAGTATTTATCTTACGAAGCTTGTTTATCTCGTTTCTTCAATTCTTAGTTTTAGAATTCGGTGTACGACACCGGTACAACGGATTTACCAAGCTTAACCTCGTTAATTCGGCGACGCCTTGCGAAAAATTACAATCCTCCACGACGCCCCGACCCCCGACGATGGTAAATCTCGCAACACTCGAAGCTGAAGCCTTCCAGGTAGAAATTTCCAGTTAAATTAACTACGTGTTTGCCTTTTATAATTAATAATTGAAAATATACTTCGTTGCCGTATCGAATCCCGTAAACGGCGACGTTTGTTCGAGTAATTAAACTTTTTATCGCGTGTTTCACAGAATTTAAACGTTTCGCGAGAACGAGTTTCCTCGAAATGTCACTGCAAAGGTTGAAATGACGGGGCGAATGAAAATTAATTTTACTCGATCATCTTGTACAACGCGCAGAAGAGGGATACTTGTTTTGGGGCATTTTACGACACTTGGGGCACCCGAGATAGAAATTTTTTAAATACAAGTCGAATAAATTAAAAAGGAAATATTTTTTGTTTGAATCATTTTTACATATTCCGTCAAATTTTGTCATATTTTCGGCATATTCCATGAGCAACGAGAGCAAAATAACGCAATCGGAGCGTTTTTATGAGACGAGGCAATTTGAGAAAAAATTATTGGAACAAAAGTTATCGGAAAGGCTATAGGCAGATATCTGCCTCAGGGTCCAGATTTTGATGGTATTTGGGTGGTAGGTGGGTGCTATGGAGAAACATCCATGACCAAAATTTCAGCTCCCCCCTACCCCCCGCTTTCGAGAAATTAATTTTTTTTCGAAAACCAGATAGGAATTTTTTTCTTAAATTACAGTATACGGAATTATTTGAAATTTTAGTACATGGTAGACCCTCACAAGGGCCTTCCATGAAAAAATCAACAACCCCCCACTTCAATTTTTTCCCCTCCAAACGGGCATTTTCGACTTCATTTATTTTTTCTAAGTGTCTATATCACTCGGCAAAATTTTCAAACCTCATTTTTTCGATGTATTTTTGACCCCTAAATGTCATATATTTTTTTCAAAATTTTACCTCCCCGGGGCCGTGGTCGAAAATCGCAAAAACCGCGCGCGCGCGCCGGGTGAAACTTCCCACTACGCGGTAGCGCCTCGTTCACCGTTGCGCACGGCTCCGCGTTAGGCCTGTAGTGGCATGCTTAACGCAGGAACGCGCGTAACTGCGAACGAGACGCTACAGCGCAGTGGGAAGTACCGATTATGCGCGCGCGCTAGTGCTCGTCGTTTAAATAATTTTTTTCTCAAAATGTACTGATTTTTGGATGATGGGTCGTATAACATTTTTTGTTTGAAATAATTTCAAGATTATTTTGCGATTTTTTTGCAGTCCAAAAACTCGATTTTCTTAAAAAGCAAAACAAGGCAAAAAAAAAGTACCAAAGTGGACATTTTAAACAACAAAAAAAATCACAAAATAATTTATGTACTAAAATTTCAATTATCTCCGTAAACTGTAATTTGAAAAAAAAATTAATTTCTCAAAAACGAGGGGGGGGGAGCTGAAATTTTGGTCATGATGTCATGAACGTTTCTCTATGGTACTCACCTAATACCCAAATATCATCAAAATCTGGATCCTGAAGCAGATCGCTTATGGTAATCTGCCTATAGCCTTTGATAAGAAACATTTTTTGCGCCTATAATTTCTTTGTATGTTTTCAAATTTTGTCATAATTTTATTCAGGGACGGATTTAAGATTTTTCCGCCTCTTGAGCTGTGTGAACGGCACCTTCCAAATAAACACCTCTCCCCTCCAAAAAAAATTAAGCCGCATTTGCGTAAAACACATTTTGTATTTTTATCCGACAATCGCGAATTATCTCGAAAATATCTCAACGAACGAGAATTCACGCTGGTTGATTTTTTTCGCAACAAAATCGTGGAAAAAACCCTGAACCTCGGAATTATTTACTTGCGAGGCGAAATGAAATTCGCGAAATTAAATCTATAAAGATAATATTGGGAATTTTCATTTTTACGCTTTCGATTCGAGATTTCCCATAAAATATTTACTTTAGTAAGGCGAAGAGAAAAAACAAATATGGCGAAAAAATCTCATGGTAATTTCGCTCGTTAATTTTACATTTCGGTCGAAAATAAGGAAATATGGAAATTCGCCAATGTATTTAAACGAACAGGAGGAAAAATCTACGCCGCGAAGTTCTTCGATTTTGAAAGCTTACTTTTTAATGGAACGTTTGAAGTGCTTTAAAAAGCAAACGCGTTACATTATGTCAAAAATATACGAGCAAATGTACTCGGCGTTTTCCGCCACTAATTGCTTTTCAATATTTAATTTTTCACGATGAAAAATCACGCTGCAATAGCGCGCTGAGTGATTGGTGAAAATCGCGCAAATTTCGAGATTTTTTCCTCCGCTGTCACGTGTGTCGTGTCGTTATGGCGAAATTGTAGTTTTTGGAGTCGTTACGTGTATATAACATGGAAAAGGATAAAAGCTCGACATATGGAAGTACATTCGAAAAGGGAAAAGGCGCAGCGTGAGTGAATTTAAATAAACTCGAAAAGTAGCTGCGGCGTTTTTTCGAAAACAGGGACAGTTCTGTCAGAGTTGTCAAATAAAAGCTGAAATGTGTATGGGAAATTTTCACGAACAGGCGAATATATTAACGTGTATTTTATATATTTTTCCTACGTAATGGCTTTATGTACATATACGATTACATGATTTTTAGCTTTCCACCATTGTCGTATTTTTCCCCGTATTTCGTCCTCGACGCGATTTTTTTCCAAACTCGTAAATTCTTTTGTTTGGTGGCGCAGAAATGCATTATTAAAGGTATCGCCTATGATGAACGTCAAGATAAGAGGTATCGGTTAAAAGCTCGTCCAATGTAAATTACACCGAGCTTTTTTTCATTTGTACAAGCGAAAAGGTCGGATAGTACATTATACTCGTTATTTAATATTATGGCATTTCGGGTAAAAGATTCACGCTTTATGGAATTTATATTGGCGTTTGTATACGTATTTCGAAGTAAATTTTTCCATGTACCTTTTTTTTAGACGGATTTTCCGCCTGTTTTGCGCAATGTTGAGGCTATTATAGGTCATTCGAATTTATCACGTGAATTTTACGAACGTATTTATACGAGTTTTTGCGCGTTTGCGTTTAATTATCGTCAAGGTGACGTCACACTAACTCTGGACATTTTGCTAATTATTGAGATTTTCGTCGTGCATAAAATTCAGCTTGATAATGTCCTAAACGAAGGCATCCAATGTTCGATTTCCTATTTAAAATACGTAAATTCTCGATTTTTTTTCCATTTAAAAGTGCAAACAATAGTAAAATGTTGAATATTAAAAGATATAATTCCCATCAATTAAATTAAATTTAAAAATAAAAAAAATACGATAACGCTTAGTTATTAAAAATTTGTTTGAAACAAAAATATCTCAATTTTTTCGATTCTTTATAATGTGCTGATAAGGTTTACTGAAGCAGGATGGAGCTAATGAGGGAACGACTATGTTAAAAAAAACAACAGTCGAAATTCATGCAACACTTTTTATATGAAAATGAAGTTAGATTGGTCACTGTGACCGCTCAAGTGACGTCACGTGCTTCTCAAGTTAAACAAACTATATCAAATGTCAAAAAAATCCACATCGACGACGTCATAATTAACTGCAAATTGATGACGTCATATGCTCATGTCGTTAGTAATTAGGAGTACGCACGAAGGGGTAAAGAAGGGGATAATGTTCTAAAATGTTTTTCATTTTAATTTAATTTTTAATTTTTTTGTTTTTTATGTTTTTGTCGTGAATTTGTGAATTTTAATATATTTTGTGCAACGTTGGTTAAATACACAATGCCTCTTAGAAAATTAGGTCTTTCAACGTCAAAAGTTACTTCGTAAACAAAAAGGGAGGGGGAGGTTGCTGAAGAAAACTACTGACTTATTTCGCTCAGATTTTCATATATTTAAATTGAAAATTATTTATTTAATCACGTTATCGCTTATTTGTGGTGAAGCTTTTTAGGGGGAGGAGTATAAGAGAGGGGGAGGAGAGTAAATCTAAATAAATTTAATCAAAGATCACACGAGTAACAGAAAAATTATCAAAGTGCAAAAATAACAACCCTCTTTCAAAAAAATCACATCAAGAAAAAAATGGAAAAATTTCTAAAAATACTAAAAATTTTCCATAAATGATATTATAAGTCCATCTCATGAGGAATTGATGACGTCATCTTGATTTGAAAAAAGTCTCAAGGCTTGAAGAAAATGGAAAGAGAGAGGGGGAGGGAACGAATTTGAAAAAATTTACTGACGAATAATTTTATCATTGTTTTCGTTTGGATTATTTTTTTTTTCTATCTTCGAGCATTATTTGAGCAATTTTCTGTTCCTTTTGGCTTTCTAAAAGGAATTTTCATTTTTGATGGAAATTAACTAATTATACGGTTTTTGAAATGAGTATAATTTTTACATACTTTTTTCATTTCGGTAAAACGGCACATTAAAAAAAAAAAAAAAAAACAAAAAATTGAGTCTAGTAATTATCAAACTACCTAAACCAAATTTCAATTTTTCTAAAAATTTCAAAAATCTAAGATACAGTATTTCAAAAAGTATGATTTTTGGAAAATTTATTTAAGTGAAATAAAAAAAAGATTGACCTACTTTTCTTATAAATTGAAAATAGTTTGAAAAAAAATCAATTATTTTTAGAATTGTAGAAAAAATTTACACATTTATTAAATTTTGTCATAGAACCAGCAAAACAAAATTTTTTTCTAAAAATCGTAAAATGAATATTATCGGTAGAAATTTTCTAAATTGTGAAGATTCGAGTGCTATTTTTGGCGAAATTGAGTAAATTTAACATCAGGGTTGTACAAGGCACGTTAAAAAAAAAAAAGAAAAAAAAAAAAGAAAAAAAGAAAAAAAAAGAAAAACTGCCATAAATTGAAAAAAATTAAATTTTTAACAGAAATTATAGAAAAATTTGAATATTTACTGGATTTTTATCGCTATTAATTCAAACTAATGGAAATATCCAAAATAAATGAAATATTTTTTTAATATTATTTTGTCCAATTTTACACCATATAAAGTGATATATGAAGTTTTAAATTGGATTTCCTGGGGTGAAATTGGACAGAAAAATCTGAAAAAAATTATTTCATTTATTTCGGATATTTTTACCAAATACCTGATTTTTACTTCATTCGGTATAAAAATATTTAGTAAATTAGTCGATTTAAGAGTTGCAGCAAAATGTAGTGAATATGCGAATTTTTCTATAATTTGACTTTTTAAAATTAACGATCTCGTCATCCAACGAGATGCTCGTTTGACATGAAATCACTCAAATGCAATTCCTCGAAGTAAAATTTTCCAGTATTTAGGAAAACACGGATTCATGGAAAAATTTTTGGAAATGCCCGGGAACGGCGTGTTTGAGGTACGTGCCAACAGAAAATTGTACTTCTGCATGGAAATCGATTGCTCGGAAAAGATGTGGAAAAACTCCACGTAGGAAATTCGGCCATCGATGCGTACCTCGCTTCGGCGATTTCTTTTTCTTGGTGCTTTCAATGGTAAACTTATTTCACTCGATTACATTACGTATCACGTACATACCACGAGTTTATAGGGCGCCGTTAACACGATATAGCTTTTTATTTACTTTCATTTTTCTTACCACCGAAGCATCTCGCAGAATGCGAAGAAAACGAGCGCAGAAAAGGTAAACTATCTTCGATAATTTATCGAACGATAAAATACGCGATTTTATTCGTTCGGCGAACCTCGAAAATACCTTTCATCGGGTTGAAAAAACGGCGTAAAACGATTAATTAAAGACGGCGTAATTCGACGGCCGACCTACATCGCAAGATGGTTTTTACATTACGAAGCACGTTATATTTCCGGGGTGACATATATCGCTCCAAGGCGAGGGTTTTTCTCATTACTTTATAAGGTTTTATACGAGCTGATGCGCTTCCAGAAGCGTAGGTTTTTTGTGAAATTAAAAAAAAAAAGCAAAAATAACACGAAGAAGCAGCTATTATGAAAGCTCGCGTCGTCTCGAGGTAATCAAAATAAATGCTTCAAGATAAAGGGGTTCGTTTTGCGGTACACCTATTCAATGAACATTACAAAGTTACCATGCTAATTCTGCGTTTCTTTTTCACTAAAACTGTTCCTATACGTACGAATGCTTTTTACGAATACCGTAGTTATTTTTTGTTTTGTGCTCTTTGTTCTTCGAAGGCTTTAGACGCGTTGGGTTTTTTACTCGTAACCGAAAAAGCGCTCGTACGCCAAATGCAGGTTTTCCATGCCTATAGTTTAATTAGCGAGCTCGAATTAAAATAGATTATAAAAGACGAATGAAAAATGAACTGGTGCAGTTGACGACGCCACGTTCAGCTCGATTCTCATCGCGAAACGAGCTCTGGGAGTTTACAGAATGAGATTAATTTCGCAATTTCTCGACTGGAAGATTCGTCGTATTGGATCTTTAGTGAACGCGAAAGCGAGCCGGTGAATCGATGAGCTTGATGTGTGTTGAAATTTTCCACTCTAGTTATATATACCGAGTACATGCATCCAAGCAATCTATCGTATTGCTTGGTCATATAAATACTGATATTTTTCTTATTCGATAGAAAGCACCGGAGGATTTAAGGATTATAACGATACGTGGTCTTTTGATGATTTCGTCGTTTTCTCGTATATCCACAATCGAGGGTATTACTAAAGCACGAAAAAAGGTAGGTGATGCTTGAATGGGTTTGAATTAGATTTCATCTTTGGTTTCAAAATTTACCTATTGAAAGTTTTCAAAAAAATATTAACAATTTTTTTCAAACTGATTGAAAATTTCGGAAAATTTACGCCCTGGGCATGGTCACTTTTCGCTGCTCTTGAACGCCCTCTCGATGCTCACCCCCATACCAAACTAAGATAATAGATAACGATTCGAAATTGCTTGAAATCACATGAAATTGTCAAAATGTCGTTAAAATTGTTTAATATTTGCTCAGAATTGAATAAAAATTGCCAAAATGATGTTAAAATTAGTTAAAATTGTTCAATATTTGTTTAGAATGTTGAGAAAACAGTTCAAGATTGATAGAAATTCGTTGAAAATACCTTAAAATTCCACAAATTGTAAAAATGTTATTAAAATTGTTCAATATTTGTTCAAAATTGCACAAAAATATTGTCAAATGCTAAAATTGCTTAAAGTTGTTCAATATTTGTTCAGATTGAAAAAAATTTTCAAAATGTTAATGAAAGAATTAAAAATTTATCAAAATTTGTTGAAAATCCCTTGAAAATCCACAAATAGTAAAAAGGATGTTAAAATTGTTCAAACTTGTTCAATATTTGCTCAAAATTTCACAAAGTTGCGCAAAACGAATAAATTAATGAACACTTTGGCGAAAACTGCGAAAAAACTATCAAAAATATTCATAAAATAGTTTAGAATTGAAAAAAGTTGAAGAACGATAAAAATTCGTTGAAAATACCTTAAAATTCCACAAATTGTCAAAATGTTATTAAAATTGTTCAGTAATTTTAAAAAATTGCATAAAAATTGCCAAATGTTAAAATTGTTTAAAACAGTTTAATAGTTGTTTAGAACTGAAAAAAAATGTCAAAATGTTGAGAAAACAGTTCAAAATTATCAAAATTTGTTGAAAATCCCTTTAAAATCCACAAATTGTCAAAATGTTGTTAAAATTGTTCAATATTTTCTCAGAATTGAATAAAAATTGCCAAAATAATGTTAAAATTGTTTTAAGTTGTTCAATATTTGTTTAGAATTGAAAAAAGTTGTCAAAATGTTGTTAAAATTGTTCAATATTTTCTCAGAATTGAATAAAAATTGCCAAAATAATGTTAAAATTGTTTAAAGTTGTTCAATATTTGTTTAGAATTGAAAAAAGTTGTCAAAATGTTGAGAAAACAGTTCAAGATTGATAGAAATTCGTTGAAAATCCCTTAAAAACCTACAAATTGTCAAAATGATGTTAAAATTGTTCATAGTTGTTCAATATTTGCTCAAAATTTTACAAAGTCGCGCAAAACGATTAAATTAATGAAAACTTTGGCTAAAACTGCAAAAAACTATCAAAGAAGTTCTTAAAATAGTTTAGAATTTGATTAAAATTTGCTTAAAATTACCTAAAATTGCGCCAAGTTGTTAAAATGTTGTTAAAATTGTTTAAAGTGGTGCAACATTTTCTCAAAAGTGCAAAAAAATTGAGCAAATATTCAAACATTTCAAACAATTTTGACATTTTGATAATTTTGCACATTTTTAAACTATTTTAAACAAATTTTGACCATTTTTAGACTATTTTAACAACATTTTGATGGTTTTCTGCAATTTTAACCAAATTTTTTGTCAATTTAATCATTTTGCACAACTTTGTAAAATTTTGAGCAAATATTGAACAACTTTGAACAATTTTAGCAATATTTTGACAATTTTGCGTTATTTCGCGCAATTTTAAATAAGTTTTACCATTTTAAAACTATTTTAACCACATTTTGATGATTTTTTGCAATTTTAACTAAATTTTTTATCAATGTAATCGTTTTGCACAATTTTGTAAAATTTTGAGTAAATATTCATCAATTTTAATCAATTTTAAGAACATTTTAACAACGTTTATGAATTTTTGAGCAAATATTGAACGAGTGACTTTGTGACTTATCTAAATAGATTGAAATTTCGCGAGGAATCTAAAAATAGTGATTATATTTTTTTGAACAATTTTTAATATCTCCTGCTCAAATTTGTCGACTGAGTGCTTTCTTGAAAGTATCCTTGCGATATGTCAAAATAGGTTAAAATTCCACCAGAAAATCAAAAATCCATTTTTTTTCTGAGTCGATTTTGAGCGTATCACATTTAAATTTGAGTCGCTTCTTGAGTTTTTCTTCGAAAATGGTCTTGCTATATATCAAAATGAGTTAAAATTATATTTCAACGCTCACTGGCTCATCAAAGAAACCGATAAATCTGAAGAACTACGAAAACAAAGCACACTTCCACGCATATTACTTGCTTCGGTGCAATCACTTGAAACTCCTGTTGCCAATCCAACGCCAAAAGTTTTCACGCAAATTGCACAAAAATATAAAAAGATAACGGCGAAGGAACAGAAAAAATGCAAAATTCCATCGGTATTCTCAGCCCCGAAGACGATTAAGTAACGACTCGCTAACGAGTACTCGTTCTTTTGTAAAAAGGCGCGAATAAATTAATGGCATTGGAAAGCACAGAAAAAGAACCACGTTAAACTAATCTCATCTCGTGCCTGGAAACAAAATGACTAAAAATGTATTCACATCCACTCGACAACACTCGAGAAAAGAGTTTTAAGTTTCGATGGCGTAAGTATCCTTGCGAGAAGCGGGATAAAAAATGTCCCATTTTTATTTCTTTCTTTACGCGGAAAATAATACATGCGAGACGAGAGTTCAACAAATCATCGCGAGTTTTGGAGCACAGTTGTGATTTATTTACAGAGTATGTTCACTTTATAGAGTTTTAGAGATGAAAAACTGATTGAGATCTGGGTCCGGAATCGAAGTGGCGATTTCTCCTTGATCATAAAATATCCTTTTGGTTTTGGAAATTTTGTCGGTATTTTCGGTTTTCGCCGCAAATACGTAAAAAAACATGTTCATTGTAGTAAACACTTGTTCCTATTATTTCATTAAGACGAATATTTCGGATAAAAAATATTCCTTGAAACCAGCCAAGAACTTCGATCGCAACAGATGGCTCGTTAACAAAAAAATGAAAATTTTGAATGACGAAATCTAACTTCGTTAGGGAGCCAACAAATGAACCTTATCGTTGGCAGAAATTTGTCACTTTTGTCGTAAATTCAAAGGGGAATTCCTCCGAAAACCTTATTTTTAATTCAATACTCATCAAGTCGCTATTTCAACCTTTTTACATAATCTTCGAAGAATGGACCATAAAATTGAAAAGAACATATCGACCGTACACGGCACGTTAATGGAAAAAAGTAAGTAAGAACATATCGAATTATGAATGAAACCAAGGACCTCAAAAAAAATAACACTATTCAGCATCATTAAAATTCCTTCAAAATAACTAAATCGAAACGTGTAAAAAAATGTGAAAAATTCATGTCACCAAAGGAATTACGATGAATTTCAAATAACGCTTATAGGTCTCTCGATACCTCAAGTTCACACATAACTTGCACGAATACTAAATTCCTCTTCTGAATTTTCGATTGTAAAATGGTAAAATTCGTATCAAAGGTTGATTAGAATTTTTTTTCGTGAGATTTACGCTCGTGTATTTTCCCATCGACGAACATGTATAAAATAAAGAGAATCTAGCTCGAGGAAAATATATAGAAAAAATAATTTCGATGTTTTATGTATAGTTTTATCAAAATCCCTATTACAATTCGGTTTATTGATCGTGAAATACATTAAATCTGGAGGCTTTTTTTGCAACAGCTATTTTCAAATTGTTATTTTATCTATGTAAAGTGCACAAATACGTATAAAATATGTTTCGTGGGATTTGTAGTTTTGTACGCAAGTTGGGATATTTTTCCATGTTTTTATATTTTCTTGAAAATTTTTGTCATTTCGATTAACGTACTTTTTCGAAATTTTTTAAAATTGAATAATCGCCATGAAACGAGGGATATTTTCGATTCATGAACATCATTTCTATTTTAATTTTCACGGTGATTTTACCAAAACGGTAATAAAATTTCTACTTTCATTACATTTTTAATTATACGAAGCAAGATGAAGATACGTAGCGAAAAGGCTGTTTGAAAAGTTTATTATACAAAATGTTTATGACTGGAAAATTCCTATTTTAATTTTCGCCGTTTGTCTAAATGAAGAAGGCTGCGCGAATTTTTATTCATCTTGGTGTTTTAATCCAACTTTTTCATCCGCAAATTTTTGATTCTTGTTTCACATAAATACCGGTAAATTTCCGCTCCAAAGTGCAACCTCAAGAACCTTTCTATCGTCGTATTTAGGGTATTAATTATTGACCATTAAGTGGTATCGAAGTGGAATGATTTCATTTACGGTTACAATCAACAAATAATTAATTCCGTTTTGGTTACGTTTCTCGGGTTTCATCGATGTTAATGGTTATTTCGTTAATTACAAATTGAAAAGTTCTAAAATGAATAAAAATGGAATAAAATTTAGAAAAATTTTGATTAAAAGGATCAAATAGGTTTTTACTAATTTCTTACTTCTTACTAAGGCGAATCAGATGATCGAAAATAGGTAACGAGGTTTATGGAAAAATCGTATACCTGTTCTAATATTTTAAATTTTAACGACGACACTTCGAATTCGATATTGCGATTTCGACTATTTGATTTCATTATTCCAATACCACATTTCGATATTTCCATTTATATTTTTCATTTTGACGCTTTAATTGTAATATTTTCATTTCCGTGGTTTCATTTTGATACTTCAATGTCTTCAATGGTTTGATTTCAATACTTGAATCTGATATTTAGATTTAAATTCTTTAATATTCGATTACTTTACTTTGATTATATCACTTTACCATCGATATTTCAATGTTTTAATTCTAATACTTGAATATTGATGTTTCATTTCGATAAATCGATATTCTTTTGCGATATATCGATATTTTCTTTAGATAGATCGATATTTCAATTCGTTAAATCGATATTTTATATTGATATATCGATATTTCATTTCGATATATTGATGTATTATTTCAATATACTCGTATCGATATTTGATTTCAATACGATATATCTCGATATATGATATATCGATATTCATCTTAAATTCTATAAATCGATATATTATTTCGATATATCAATATTCCATTTTGATATATTGATGCATTATTTCAATATATCGATACTTGATTTCAATACATCGATATTTCATTTCGATATATTGATGTATCATTTCAATATATCGATATTTAATTTCAATAAATCGGTATATCAATTCCATATTTCGATATTTCAATTCGATATATTGATGTATTATTTCAATATATCGATATTGAATTTCAATACATCGGTATATCAATTCGATATATAGATAATCATCTTAAATTCTATAAATCAATATTTTATTTTGATGAATCGATATTTTATTTCGATATATCAATATTCCATTTCGATATATCGATATTTGATTTCAATACATCGATATTTCAACTCGATATATCGATATTTAATTTCAATACATCGGTACATCAATTCGATATATCGATATTCATTTTAAACTCTGTAAATCGATATTTTATTTTGATGAATCGATATTTTATTTTAATACATCGATATTTCAACTCGATATATCGATATTTCATTTCGATATATTGATGTATCATTTCAATATATCGATATTTAACTTCAATACATCGGTATATCAATTCGATATATCGATATTCATCTTAAATTCTATAAATCGATATTTTATTTTGATGAATCGATATTTTATTTCGATATATTATTATTCCATTTCGATATATCGATATTTAATTTTAATACATCGGAATATCAATTCGATAAATCGATATTCATCTTAAATTCTATAAATCAATACTTTATTTTGATGAATCGATACTTTATTTTGATATATTGATGTATTATTTCAATATATCGATATTTAATGTCAATGCATCGGTATTTCAATTCGATTCATCGATATATATCTTAAATTCTATTAATCGATATTTTCTTTCGATATATTGATGTATTATTTTGATATATCAATATTTAATTTCAATATATCGGTATTTCAATTCGATATATCGATATTTTCTTTTGATAAATCGATATTTTATTTCGATTTCTTGATATTTCATTTCGATATATCGATGTTTAATTTTGATATATTAATGTATTATTTCAATATATCGATATTTAATTTCAATACATTGATATTTATCTTAAATTCTATAAATCGATATTTTCTTTTGATAGATGGATATTTTATTTCGATATTTTGATGTATTATTTCAATATATCGATATTTAATGTCAATGCATCGGTATTTCAATTCGATTCATCGATATATATCTTAAATTCTATTAATCGATATTTTCTTTCGATATATTGATGTATTATTTTGATATATCAATATTTAATTTCAATATATCGGTATTTCAATTCGATATATCGATATTTTCTTTTGATAAATCGATATTTTATTTCGATTTCTTGATATTTCATTTCGATATATCGATGTTTAATTTTGATATATTAATGTATTATTTCAATATATCGATATTTAATTTCAATACATTGATATTTATCTTAAATTCTATAAATCGATATTTTCTTTTGATAGATGGATATTTTATTTCGATATTTTGATGTATTATTTCAATATATAGATATTTTATTTCATTACATCGATATTTCAGTTCGATAGATTGATATTTGAAATCGATAAATCGACATTTTATTTTCATATATGGATGTTTATTTCGATATATCGATATTTTCCATCACCCATCGATGCGTAAAATTACACAAATATAAAATTGTAGTTTCCGCATCGGCTTCGACGAATCACGTAATTTGGGAAAATTCCACAAATTCGAATCCTTCCATCCTCGACCAACCATCGTCTGTCAAACAACACACAGGACATTTTTCGGCCAAGAATACACATTGGTCGTTTACAGGCGAAACATTCCACCTGCTATTCTCCATTTATCGCGCATATTAGAATTTCCAAAACCGATCCCGAAAGTTTGAACTTAACCGCATTACCAACTCGGAAAATTCGCATTCGAAGGCGTGAATACGCTGGTAATCGATTGGTGAAGACTAAAAAAGCATCGGAATCCGATTACTAACTTCGGAGCGTAGGTAAATGAAAACTTGGAAAGCGAGGGGATTCTCATGACGATAAATCGCGACTCGTATTCTCATGCGAGGCGATAAACCGTCAAAAATTACGCCGGTGAAAAAAAAAAAAGACAACGAAATGAACATCGCCCTTTGGGACATTCTAAACCACTCGTTTATCCTCGATGATTTCAAATTAGCTGGTGTTATAAAACGAGCATATAAATCCATATGAAATTAGTTTGTACGAGGAAACACGACGTGAAAAATTCACGACGCGGGGACCGAAAGTGAGGGAAGATACGCGTTGGGACATGGCTAAAACAATTCGTGTTCAACGTCATCGTCGCACATTTCGGGTACCTAAACGTGTATGAATAAGGACGTAAAAACGAATATATATAATTTATGGACTGTCATCGAATGTAATGGTTAGTGGATGACCACGGTTATTCCATTAAAGGTACACCGGGCTAATACCATTAACGCTTTGAATGTTCGCCCAACAGCGAAATTTCTCTCGAGGGGCAAATGGCCGAAATTACGAAAATTTTCATCGCCGTAGCGAGAACGAGAAAAGATGGAGAAAATTAAACGACCGTAATGTGCGAAGTGTGCACATTTACCTCGTCGTTTCCTCTATCTCGCCGTAGAATTTACCCCTGCACGAGGAGCATTTCCCGTATCGCTTTTTTACACCTTGAAATATTAATCGAGACCGATTCGACGAGCTTTAATTATATTCGTGCTCGCTTACAAAGAGATTTAGTAAAACCATTTCTTCGTATATTCGATTGAAATTATCCGAGTGGACACAAGGGACCATTATCGAAGTTTCCATTCGGAAACGACGCTAACCGCCCAAGTCGCTTATAATTGCTTTAATACCGCGTAACCATTACCAAAAGTGGAACTACAGGGATTAAAAGTTTCCATTATGAAATAAAACCAAGCCGAAAAAAAAAACCGTAAAAACAACGCATTAGTACCGGGCAAAAGAATTAACGATGGAAAACAATTATTCGCGTGGAACAGATGATATGGAAATAATTTGAATAAATGAGATGAATCCCCAACAAAGGTAACGAGGGGTAACGCGAATAAAAAAATGTGTTTTTTGGAAATAAAGCCAAACCGTTTAAACGATTAAATTTCCTAAAATGTTGCCATTTATACGAATAAATTTACATTTTTAATTCACTCGTGCGAAGAGTTTTTAACAAATTTACAATGGCGAGCGAAAGTTTTTAGAATATTTTCAAAACTTCGCCCAAATACGAAACGTTAATTTTAATCGAATTTTAAACATCGACGATTTTTCGAGGTTTTATTTATTAAATATTTAAATATCGTTTTTAATTCATAAATTCTTAAATTTTAAATTACCTCAATACAAAAAATTTATTTTTTACGACAAAGTTACTGAAAAAATTCCAAAAACGAGATTATTTCCCAAAGAAATACTTTATTTAAAAAAAAAAGCACCCATCGTTCTTTTACTGTTTTGACATTTTGACCAAAAAATATACTTGTACATCAAAAATAACGTCAAATTATAAAAATAATAAACGCGATAAAAATAAGCAACACGTGTTTTTGAATTATTTGAAGGAACATAAGAAAAATATCGTGTTTCCTTCCACTTCCTTTTTCGTTTCTCGTTTTAATATCTCTCGAAAATGAAGGGCAAAACTTCACCAGGGAACCACTTCGGTTATCGATTTAAATCATAAGGAGTTTTCTGCAAAGAACACGTCAAAAATTAAATTAAATTTTCCGCTGTCCAAAAAAGTCTTAAATGACGTGAATACGCGGTCAGGATTTCTTATTTTCGGTAAAAAAAAAAATTACAAAAAACTTGCCCTAGATTTCAGCCGAATGAAGTTTAAAATTACCGTGAGATTTTTTTTTACGTTTTAAATGATGGAAATTGGTTTAAAATAGTTGTCAGCTGGCGGAATTCGCGTTGATGAATTATTTAACGAAAGGACCAAGGATAAGGATGTGTGAAGGGGGAGGGGGATCTGTCAAAAATTTCGCGTGAATGATACAATGTTTAATTTTTTGTTTTAAGGGACGATCTAATCTTCAAATTTATTTTCTTTGAAAAAAAAAATAGAAGTTCTCAATTTATTTAATGAGGATAAATAAATTAAAATTAGAATACTTATTGTATTTAATTGGAAAAAAATTGATGAGATTGTGGACTTTTTCATCAAAAAATGAATATTAAAAAATTAACGATGACGCCAAATTTACAATAAAAAAAGCACCTTTTAAACGTTTGTGACTCGTTTTCGATAATTTATTTAATATATTTTTTTGATCTGTTCAAAGTATTCTCCAAAGTTTAATTTAAAGTGAAACAAATCATGTTTTAATTACATTTGCGCTTAAATATAGAAAAATGGAAAATCAACTTAGTTTTATTTTTTTCACCGTATTTGCCATTTTTGAGAAAGTAATTTCGAAAATTTCTTAAAATTATAATTAATGAAAAAATTAAAATTAAAAATAAAAAAGTGGAAAAAAATTAAGAC
>QBDW01000494.1:0-41052 GCA_003261595.1 Maconellicoccus hirsutus | reverse complement strand
GTTCTAGGATCAAAAATTAGCTTCAAAAGCGTGTTATTGAAATTTTTCAACACCCCAAATATCAACTTAAAATTTTTAATAAGCTTTAAAAATTATCGGAAAACCGCTAATTCGTCTTTCCTTGAAGCACAAATCACGGATTTACTTTATTTCGAGAAAATTTAATTTTTTCAAAAGAAATAATTTCTAAATACGTCATAAAAATCGATTCGAGTCAGTTCGAATCGGTTCGAGTCAATTCGAGTCAGTTCGAGTCAGTTCGAGTCAATTCGAGTCGGTTCGAGTCAGTTCGAGTCAATTCGAGTCAGTTTGAGTCGGTTCGAGTCGGTTCGAGTCAGTTTGAGTCGGCTCGAGTCAGTTCGAGTCAATTCGAGTCGGTTCGAGTCAATTCGAGTCGGTTCGAGTCAATTCGAGTCGGTTCGAGTCGATTCGAGTCGATTCGAGTCGGTTCGAGTCAATTCGAGTCGGTTCGAGTCAGTTCGAGTCGGTTCGAGTCAATTCGAGTCGGTTCGAGTCAGTTCAAGTCAATTCGAGTCGATTCGAGTCGGTTTGAGTCGATTTGAGTCGATTCGAGTCAGTTCGAGTCGGTTTGGGTCAATTCGAGTCGATTCGATTCGGTTTGAGTCGATTTGAGTCGATTCGAGTCAGTTCGAGTCGGTTCGAGTCAGTTCGAGTCAATTCGAGTAGGTTCGAGTCAATTCGAGTCGGTTTGGGTCAATTCGAGTCAATTCGAGTCGGTTCGAGTCAATTCAAGTCGGTTCGAGTCAGTTCGAGTCAGTTCGAGTCGGTTCGAGTCAATTCGAGTCGATTCGATTCGGTTTGAGTCGATTTGAGTCGATTCGAGTCAGTTCGAGTCGGTTCGAGTCAGTTCGAGTCAATTCGAGTAGGTTCGAGTCAATTCGAGTCGGTTTGGGTCAATTCGAGTCAATTCGAGTCGGTTCGAGTCAATTCAAGTCGGTTCGAGTCAGTTCGAGTCAGTTCGAGTCGGTTCGAGTCAATTCGAGTCGATTCGATTCGGTTTGAGTCGATTTGAGTCGATTCGAGTCAGTTCGAGTCGGTTCGAGTCAGTTCGGGTTGACTCGAGTCGGTTCGCGTCGATTCGAGTCAGTTCTAGTTGACCAGAGTCGGTTCGAGTCGATTCGAGTCAGTTCGAGTCGGTTCGAGTCAATTCGAGTCGGTTCAAGTCGGTCAGTTCGAGTCGATTCGAGTCAGTTCGAGGTGCTTTATTCGGTTTTTTTTTCATAAATGATGTATGTGACCCTTCCGAAGGACGCGTATTTTAGCTTGTTATTTTATACTTGCGGAACAGTGTAAATTAATGGAACTATATTGCGCATCATTTTACGTATCCTTTTTCCATTTCGATTCGTATATTTATCTTTCTCCGATATTTACCATTATTTACATCACCGCGTCTTCATCTCTACGCCGCCGATTGCGTTGAATTTTGACGAATTACACCGTTTTACTCGCGAAGAAGATACGCTCAAGTAAACATCGTTGACGATAACAAACGAAGACGCCATTAACGAAAAACACCGAAATATACTCGCAAATTGGCGTCTCGTTAAAAGCGTTCGGTGTTGTGTGTTAGCAAAGATAAACATTCATTTGGACGGAAAACGCTTAAGTTTTTGCGGCGAAATTGCGTTTATTTTTGCGGCGTTGGCACGCGGACGATCTCGGAGGCGTGCAAGACGCAAGACGTCGAGCGCGAATCCACGGATAATGATAAATGACCGCGTAAAAAGGCTTATTGTGTTGCACCCTCGTAAACTACGTCAACTCGTGCCTCGTGTTGCAAAGAATAAGCTCGGAGGATCGCCCCGAGGAAATATTTTTCCACGATATCCTTCTGTGTATACACGTTTGATGTCTGCGCGGTAAATCATCGTTTCAGCTGTGTCGTATCGTAATCGATATTTGCAACATAGGTAAAAAAAAATACCCAAGGGACGTGAACTTTTTCCAAATGAACGAATCAATTAGCTCGAACCGGAGTCAACAGTTGGTTGCAAGTAAAATTTCAAATCTGGCCCCTATTCCGACGTTCCCGCGCCATCCTCGCGGTCGTGTTGCGAATACCAATTATACTCGTATCCTACATCGTCCTAATGGCTTGATACGGTTACAAAACGAGCATCGATAGGGATATGGGGGAGAGGGATGTGAAAAAGATACCACGTCGAGGGCTCGTTGCGCTGGTTAGGAAGCATAGCTCGTTTGGTCGAATTACTCGCACAATGTTTTCTCGATAACGAGAAAACAGCGTTTCGAGTTATTCAGGGTGCAACGAATTTTTCATCCTTCAATTAGTGACTTTTTATGGAAAAGTGAGTGAAAAATGAGCTTTACAATAGATGACAGAACGGGCTAATTTTTATGAAAACATACTTGATATCTTCAATTGAAATTACATCGATCGGAGAATTCCACGCTGACGACGTCGCGGTAATTAAGTTAATTGAAATTATATCGAAAAAGGGCATCTCGATGTAATTCCATTCGTCCATAATGACAGTCGCTTGTCTCAGGAGAGGGCTCGAGTCATCGGTGATGCTCGCTTCGTGGCGTATTTGTTAATGTCTCGCGCAAACAGAAGCCGATGTAGCACCAAACTAAGTAAACTTTTACTTATTGTTAGCTCATTTCGGTAAAAGAACGCTTCTCTTAATTACAACAGTGGCAAAGGAAACGAGCGAGGGGGAGAGAGAAAAGAACAAAGTCTCGAGATGAAGTATAACAACGACGATCCGAAGACGCGAAGTTAGAGAAGAAAGAGGTAAAAGAAAGCCGCGTAATGAAGATTAATAGCCAGAGTTAGATTTCTCGTTGGTCGCGTATTTAGGTAACGAATCGAATCGCGTGTTGAATTTAAGTACACGGTGAGTTCAAATTGGCCAATTTTTTATCGTATCTCTTTTCGGGTGTGTGGAGATGGGTACGAGGCCGATAAAAACGTTACGAATGGATTCAATTACGGTGAAACGAACCGAGAAGTGGAAACAACGAGTTGATTAAGATGGAAAAGGTTCGCGTTTTTCTGCCTATATAAGCGAAATAGGATTTGATCGGTGTTCGGTGGTGGTGCGGTTTTTACTAGATGGATGAGAACGGGTTATCTGATTGGAGATTTAAAGAATAAACGTGAGAATCGAGTTAGAATGAGGATGAGTTTGTGGATTCGCTAAAAATCAAAAAGTGAACTCGAGACAGTTTTGCCAGGAAAAAATATAAAAAATCATAATTAGTTTATTTGAAAACCTTGGAAAATCACCGCATCACTACTTACAGCATTTCCGCTAAATTACCCGCGATTACCTGTAAATTACTTGTAATTAACCAAAAATTACCTGTAAATTACTTGTAATTACCTGTAGATTTCTTGTGATTACCATGAAATTACTTGTAATTACCCGAAAGTTAGTAGTGAATTACTTGTAATTACCCAGAAATTACCTGTAATTATTCAGAAATTACCTGTAATTACCCAGAAATTTTTTGTAATTATCCAGAAATCACCTGTAATTACCCAAAAATTACTTGTAATTACCTGAAAGTTACTAGTAAATTACTTATAATTATCCGTAAATTAATTGTAATTACCCGTAAATTACTTGTAATTACCCAGAAATTACTCGGAATTACCTGTAAATTACTTGTAATTACCCAGAAATTACTCAGAATTACCTGTAAATTACTTGTAATTTTCTGTAAATTTCATGTTATTACCCAGAAATTACTTGAAAATTATGAGTAAATTAATTGTAATTACCCGTAAATTACTTGTAATTACCCAGAAATTACTCGGAATTACCTGTAAATTACTTGTAATTACCCAGAAATTACTTGTAATTACCCAGAAATTACTCAGAATTACCTGTAAATTACTTGTAATTTTCTGTAAATTTCATGTTATTACCCAGAAATTACTTGAAAATTATGAGTAAATTAATTGTAATTGCCGGGAAATTATTTGTCACTATCCAATTTACTATTTTTTGGTAGTTCGGATACATTTCCCATCTCAAAAACTCAAAAAATTTTTGCACCAATTAATTTACTTTTTCCAAAATATTTTCTTATAAAATGTAATTATGTCTTATTTTCAATTTGCAATTACATCCTTCAAGGAACTTCGATTAGAAATAAGTTGACAAATTTCCAAAATACCTTTCGAGGCCTGTTTTAATGCGCAATTGCGCACGTTTTGGACAGTTCCAAAAATTTTTTGCGCAGCTGCTCAAACTTTTATCGAACTCCTTTTGAAAGCTTATATTGAGGAAAATATTTTAGCTTTTATAGCAACATAGTGAAATTATTATGATGAAATTTAAATAAAACAAAAAATTTTTGGTATAAAAAATGTTTTTTTTTTTTTAATTTCCATTAAGTTTGGTTTCAAACGTCTGTATGTAGCTGCAAAAAGTTCCCAAAATATCTCCTGATTTTTTTTTTTTACATCTTGGTAATTCCTTGGAGAATGATTTTTTTATATTTTATCCAACCACAAAATTGATGGAGTCAGGGGGGGGGGATAAAAGTGAGACACCCTTTCGATGTTTGGGTTCTGCAAAATTTCTTGCGATCAGTTTTGAAACTCGTTAACGTTCACGACGAAGCTGTGGAAAATCCGTTCAAAACTCGAAGTACTTGTTCTACTTAACTTACTCCTTAGATTCATCAAAATGGCAAACCTTTTAACACCCTTGTTTACGTTGCGGTATTACGAAATAAAAAAGGTGACTGAATTTCATCACCACACCCTGCATGACTCTCGCTAATACGCTGGAAAGGGGGTTCCACCGCTGGAAGCACGCAAATAACTGATGACTGGCGTGATTTGTGGTGTGAAGAGAGAGGGGTTGGTTTATTGTGTACGTAGTTGTACCCATGGTTTACATATACGAGATGCTTTATTCGCCGGAGCGTTAAAAGCGTGTTTATAACGATAGTTAAATCTGAGGAAATTTGCGCGATGACAATGAAGAAACTGTTGAGATCCTCCACCCTTTCGTTTGACGTATTCGCTGTTTTCAAAAACGAAACAATTCTCGAGAAGTGTCTCCGTTCGTAGATAGCATGTTAATTGTATATACATCGCCTGCTTAACCCCTCTTACTCCACTTACCCTCGTGTACTCGAAAATATAGCGCGAAAGCTCTGCGTCCTGAAAACGTGTACGTTAAACGCGTATTAAAAACGCGTGTAATTGCGTTTTCGTGCGCGGAATTTTCACTAGCGATTTTTTTCTCACAATGTTGGTTTCCTTGTGCGGTTAAGAGAGGCCAAGGTCGGAGGTCATTGAGGGCTGGTCGTATTTAACGTCTAATGATGGCAAAAAGCGATGAATTTTTTACGCGTACGTTTAACGAATCTTTGATGAGGCGAAGGCGGTTGTTTACATGGAAAGCCAAATTTGCGATGGTTTTTTCGCTTCGTTCTAAATGACGGTTCTTTCGTCGATTGTATTTCTTTTCGTTAGATGAATGAAATACGGAAAATCAACAATGATTGAAAATTTTTCCATTACTTTTTCGGGCCGCTGAACAGGTCGGAGAAATCTTCTAAATTGGGGTTTTTTTTCCCGATGTTACAATCGTTAGTGAAAAGTAAGCGGTGGCGTTTAACGCGAGTATAAATGGAAACGACAATAGTCAAATTTATACGAGGGTAATCCCCCGCGCCCGTTGATACTGCGAAACAATTGAGTTAACAAGTTACACGCCGTCGCCGAAAGAAATGTGGAAAATTGATTCAATAAATGTCTACGAGAGGTTTTTTGGCGCGTTTTTATATAACTCGATGTAAATGTAATTCGACGTCAAATTTGATTTGTCGGATTTTCGTCTGTGCGCGAATTTTTTCGTATTTATCGATCCTCGTGTATTGGTTGTGGCCAAGATTTCACGAAGTACTGCAACGGGGGCGTTTTTTCTCTGTCTTATACGAATGTAAATTGAATATAAGAAGAGTATGCGAGTAATGGGTGAAGACGGAAAAAACACGATAGAAATCCGAATACCGTTTCCGATGGGCGCCAGCTCCTTGACTTGAGTACAAGGTGCTTCGTAAAATCGTAAACAACCGTGGTACGAGTGAAAAGGGAAGCGAAGATTCGCGAAAGAGGGTATGAAAAGCTTAGAGAAACGGAGGAAATTCGAGTAAATTAAGCTCCTTTGGAAATTACGCGACGCGTTCGAATTTCAATTACGACAAATGAGACACCTGGTAATAGGAGATGGATTAGCGCCGAATTTTGGCATATTTTTCTCGTTTCAAATTTATTTCGATGACGTTTTGTGGCAAAGTGAGAAAAAGATGAAGCGTAATATCGATCCGCCTAGCAAATCGTATTTCGCATTAAGCCGACGACGACCGTATAAAAAGCAATAGAAAAAAAGAAAATCAAAGCGAAAAGAGAACAGGTTAGTTATTACGTTTAAATGACCAACAAATAGCATCGCCTCAAAGGAATACCGACACCGAAATCCTGTTACGAGTGAAAAAAATCTAGGTGAAAAATTGCTCACGTTGCAAAAGAGAGAAAAAAAGGCTGAATAAAAAGAACGAAATAGAAAGACGTATAACGATCGGTTGCTTTTTGTATTTGTTACTTATTGCAGGCCATTCGTATAGCGGATTCAATGAAGAAATAATTTGGATCAGTATCGCTATGAGCATTTTAATCGGGATTCTAATATTGGTGGCGCTTTGCTACTTGTTCCGTGAAAAGTGCAAGAAACGACGTGAAATGTTTGTTAATACATAGAAGCAGAAACGCAGCGGGAGATACAACCAAGAATACACGCGACCAATTTAGAACTTTCTTTTTTTCGTTTCTTTATTAGTTACCATTTTTTTGAGAAAAGTTACAAGTTTCCCTCATCTATAATGTTTTCCGTTTTGAAAAAACAAGACGTGATTGCGACTTCGTGGTTTTTTTTGCGTATTTCCCTTGACGCTGATTTGTAAATGCTTTTTTTTGTAGTTTTAAGTGTTTTAATTTTTACCGAGTTTTCGAAGAAGGAAATAATTAGCCGGACGAATAAGGTTTGAAGTGGCTGAGGCGAGAATACGACGAAAGAAGTGAGATATGGTTGATTTGACCTCGGATTCGGATTCGGCATATGCGAAAACCTAGATTTCGATATGCATTACGGCTTCTGGAGAGGATTTTTGGTAGGGGAGGAGAGTGGAGGAGAGGGGGTGTGGTGAGAAGAAATCCCAAATGATGGAGTAATATAATTGTGAAGATACATTTGTATCAATTGAATGAGGTGCTTTGTGTTTAAATATGTTTTTAATGAAAAGATTGTATAAATTATGTTGGGAGAAGGACGTTGATGAGGAGGGGGAGGGGAGATAAGGGAATGAGATAAAAAGTCTTGTTCCCACTATTTTACAAATTGTGTTTGTTTTCTAAACTAATATTCCTGGTTAGAATGAAATTTCCAAAATGAGATGATCTGGGTATAATGAAGAGAGGAGGTCAAGGTGATATTTTATATCAGGGTGAGGGATCTGAGCGAGTGGGGAGAAAGCTTGAATAAGAGTGGTGGAAATTTTATTCCCACAGCCGAAGAAATAACGTTCTTTTCTGCGATCCATTTTTCTTGATGGAATTTAATTTGTTAAATGAAATGGTCATTGGGCGCTAAGGTGTTGAGAAATGTGGTGGGGATGACATGAGAGGGAGTCAAAGTCATACAGCGAGTATGTTTCATTACGTAGAGTAAATGATGTGGGAACTTTTTAAAAGAAAATGAATTGCTCAAAGTATTATATGGGTATTCAATTCGTAGGAGAAGCAATTGAGCATATAATCGAAGAAATGTGACGGGGAGAGGAAATTTACAGTGGGGAGGAGAGGAAATCATTTATCATCGACCTATCTACAATATTGGCTTCAACTAATTTTTGCATTTGTGGCTCGACACAATGTTGTTTACGCTAAAAATACATAAAATTCCCTAAAATCAATAGGGAAGGGGAGTAGTAGGGAGGAGGAGGCAAAATTATTACTTTTTTTTATATCACACTGGAAGAATCGCGATTGGAGGTAATATAATCATCTAATATATCAAACCTTAAGCACTCAGTAACTCTGAACTGGAAGTCGAAGAATTTGACGTTATTGCGGAATGTTATTTCAAGGTCATGGGGAAGAGGATGAGAAGTGAGAAGTGGTGGGGAGCTAGAGGCCAGTAATCATTTTGCATATCGAATTCTGGGTTTTCAATGACGCTGAATTTTTGTAATATCTAATCACTGGGACGCACTTCCTGCAGGCGCAACTTGATTAGGTGAGAAATCAAGGTCATGGGGAAGAGGATGAAAAGTGGTGGGGAGCTAGGGGCCACTAATCATCTTGCGTATCGAATTCTAGGTTTTCGATGACGCTGAATCCGAATTTGACGGTAGTTTTGCAATATCTTATCACTGGGACGCGCTTCCTGCAGGCACAACGTGATTAGGTGAGAAATCAAGGTCATGGGGAAGAGGTTGAAAAGTGGTGGGGAGCTAGGGGCAAATGATCATCATACATATCGAATTCTAGGTTTTCGATAACGCTAAATTTGAATTCGACGGTATTTTCGTGATATCCAATCACTAAGACGCGCTTCCTGCACACACAACGTGGTTTAGGTGAGAAATTCAACTTTTTTCGACAAATATCGCGAATAAAACGAACTTTGCGAGATTGAGGTTTTATTTTTTAGCGAAAGAAAAACACCACGTTGAATGGTCCATTAGATTAACGTGGCAAGATGAAAGTTAGCATCTTACTCGTGTACGATTTTTACGCGCTATTTCGCTTCTCCGGGTTTTCTTATATATTTCACGGCGAAAATGAAATTACGCGTTAAATTCGTAAGCAAATAGCGAGTTGAAGGCTACGAAAAGCATGTAATTTGCTGAGCGTACGTGCGGAGTGAAATTTTCATCGGGAAAATCGTGCATTATCAAGTTGAAAAAAGGCGAGATAGCCGATTGGGTCATAAACGTGAAATAAACGGGAGCAGAGGTGATGAGAGTTATCTCTCAACACGTGTGATCGTGTTTTTTTTTCTACGCGATTTGTTGCGAATCTCTAGATAGGTTTTTTATTTGGCCTCGTGTGGAATTTTTTTTTTCAATTTTGAGCGAACGAGGGGGATATTAAAAGCTTTGTAATCTCGTCAAATGTTTGTTATCAATTTGAAGGCAAAATAAGTCAATTTCGGCTCATTCGATGGGAAAAGTTTTTCATCAAGATATAAGGGAAAATCAGCGAGAGATGATTAATGAGGCGTGTATTTTTCGAACTCGATGGAAAAAATTACGCGACGATGACGTTTTATCGAAAGTTGACGCCAACGTCGAGCTTTCGACCGGAGTTTTTTCCCCGGCGACGAAAGAGGCCTCCCGAAAACGAAGCGAGATTACGGACGCGAGGGTTAACGCTAATTATCGTATTGTCGGTTAATTTGAGTAAAGTGGCTCGAGCGCAAGAGGGGGGGAAGTACGGCAGACGAGGATACTCTATAAAAGGTTATAATTTACGTCGTAAAATTTGGCTACATGATGAAGTTTGATGTAGGAGCTTGCAATATTATGAAGAGCGGGGTGCTCGGGGAAAGGTGCTATACGGTGGATGAATTCGAGTTGCCATGACGATCCCCAAGAGAGAGTGACTGATGACCACATTGTTTAGAATTTAATTAACGTTCGACCTATCGAAGTT
Source organism: Maconellicoccus hirsutus (assembly GCA_003261595.1). NCBI lineage: Eukaryota > Metazoa > Arthropoda > Insecta > Hemiptera > Pseudococcidae > Maconellicoccus > Maconellicoccus hirsutus. The sequence goes on along the minus strand of QBDW01000494.1, from coordinate 31,325 downwards.
TATGGTCAAATGAACCCGAGCGCGTTTCCCAAAAGCTGATTATTTCCTTTAGAGTGTTTTTCTGTTTGTTTTACTCTTTTCGTGTTACCCCTTTTTTTCTTCCCTCTGTACCCTTATTTCGTACTATCTGATTTGTATTACGGCTTAATTTAGAAATTAGTCGACGTTTGTCGTATTTCGGTACGTGTTGCTGGCGAAAGTCGAAAGAGAAAGGAGAATTAATTGTGATGGAAATGTGATGAATTTAGAAGAAATTGGAAGAGCTCCTGAGGTGGAGTATTACCATGTTTTTAATGGAAGTTTCAAAGTGAATGAAAGACGAAGCTGAGAGTCGCGACTCGAGTGCGAAACCGACCCGGTAAATATTTCGCCAGTAACTCGATTCACTTGGTATATGTTATTTAGCACGTTTTATTTATTAACGAATAAACGAATATTGTGTGTGTGTTTTATTACGCGTACACGGTTTAATTTCGAATAAAAGCGCAATAACGCGGGCCACTTGGAGGCAGCGGGCGCGTTGGCGCTGCCGTAATTGAAATATCGTTACGGTAAAAATAATGAAACGAGGTGCACGGATACGCTGCGGCGAATACGTGTAAACACGATGTTATACATGGTGTTCCAGAGATCAAAACGTAAAGAGGTGGGGGGGGAACATGCAGCAGGTGGCTGATACATAGGGTTGGTGATGCTAGTTGGGAGGGTTGTTTCGGTGGTGCTATCTAAGCGACGATCGGTGTACCTTCGAAGCTTTAAAGTTGCTCGGTAGAGGCCGCTACATGGTGTGGGATGGAATTGTGGAAATGTGGGTAGATGGCGTTAATAGCTGGATGAAAGTTGAGCTTGGAGGAAATTTGGAATAGAGCGAGTTGCCAAGTTGGGTGAACTTTTTGGAAATTGGTGTAGAGAGCGTTAGTAGTATGGTACTGAGAAGATGGTAATATTGAGAAATTCTTCTGTTTTTATTTTGCTAAGTAGAAGATAATTTGGTATTGAAGACATGATAGGAGGATGTAAGTTTTTACTTCATTATTTCGTAATTTAGTTCGGCTTTTTGGATTAATCTTGAAATATTTCCTAAATAAAATGCTCCGTCATCATGATTGAATTATTGAATTGACACGTTGATTTTCCTGAGAAGCAGTTCTCCTTAATTCACATTTAGTAGAGCGAGTTTACTACGTAATTTGATTTTCATCGTCTAATTCGCAGATTTTCCTCCCAATTTTTGGGCGATTTTCGGTGATGCTGGAAATTCTAACCAAACTCTGCAAACGGTGCTCTCTTTGTTGATCATCGAGGCTACCGCGAATGTTGCTTTTTGTTGGGCAAGTTTGATTCCACAAAATGGATCATCGGCAACAGGGATATCTTTGTGTTGAGCTAGTTGCTGAACAGTATTGTTGCTTTGGATGACTCCATCTGAGGACAGTTGAGCATCGGCCGCCTTGAGTAACCTTGATTCAAGGTCCACTTGGGGGGGACCTCGGTTGAGAATTTTGAAACGCCTTTTAAGAGGATTAGGGTGATGAAATAAATCTGATAAAATATGCTATTCAGATAGACAACCCCGATTTATGGCCGAAATTTCTAATCGTTTGGTGGAAAATCCACTAAAATTAATGTTCATTTTTAACTCTGTTACAGTGTCCATGGGCGAAGAAGCTAAAGAAGCTTTCAGATATTTTTTTCCGTCAAAACGGAAGCGTTAAAATTGGTGTATTCCGGTAAGAGGTTGAAATTTCTAAAAAAAATTAGGTATAATGAGATAAAAAAGGAAAAAATACTTTAAATTCATCTTCTTTGCAAAATAATTTATTGATAACTGATCCATCTGGATCTTCCGGTGATCAAATACGAAAGAACATTTGACACTTGGTTGAAAGGTCTTCTACTGAACGTGGTATTGATCAGTTTTTCTTGAAACTGACCCTTTTGATTTGTAGTGTAGCATTGTTCTTGTGATTTTTTGGCGTCCCTCCCCCCTCCTCCCATATCTACAAAAGTAATAATTTTGTTAGAATAATGATATACGAGTATCTTATTAAGGTTTCTATTTTTGGTGAATTGTCGTGTGCTATTGTAAATCGCATATTGTTTTTTTTTTTTTGAAATTACTTTTTATCTTTTATTTACTCATGAAAAAGAAAAACAACTCCAATTTATTCATCGTACTTTGGAATCGAGTCCTTGGATTATTGCATATTAGAGTCTAGTCGAAATGAAAGAACTCTCTTCATGAAATAAACATCGGTCATGACCATAAACCGATGAGTTTTCCGAACAATTGACTCGACGTGGTTGACCTGGCGTCTGGCATCGGCGACGAAACACGTCGACGTTGAACCGTATCCAGGATACGCGTTATAAAACGTCGGCCATTTTTTCCAAGCGCGATAATTCAGCTTGAGCAGTTGTAGAACGCTCGAGGTCGTAAAATTTCTTAATTAAAAAATACGTTTAAAAAGCGACGTTATAAACGGTATCCCGTGTAGAGGTTTCCGCGTCCTTGGTCAATCTGGCTTCGTGTAACGAAACATCGAGGTGGCTGCGGTGTCGATGAACGGGGTGAGAGTGTACCGAAGCGGTGATATGTGAAAAAAAAAGGCAACGCGAATAATTGTTGCTGAGATGAATGAAATTTTTACTCTTGAATGTGCCAAGACTTGGGAGTATGTCTATGGGAATTTCACGATGGAGCTTTTTCAAAATGTCTGTCTTGGCTTGGATCAATCACTGATTTATTTTGCTGCCAAACGGAATAACCCTTTTTTGGATATTTTTCATTGACGTCAATTTCAATTTTCTCATTTGCAAAAGTGATCATAATTATGTATTCAAATTCTTATGGAATCCCATACTCCAAAGTTACCCCACCCCCTCTTTTCTTCGCCTCATTCAACCATCAAATTTGAAAATGAAACGCGGAGAAATATTTATGCAGAAGATAATTATTATAATTCACAATAATCTACTAATGATAAAAATAAGGAGGATAACAATACGTACAAGAAATATTACAATACATTTTAAAAGACGCTCAAATCATCAAAAGTGAATATTTGAGCAATCAAGATCTGATTTATAATTAAATACATAATGGTAATAATAAAATTCATTGGAGCATAAATTTGGGGAGGGAGGACTGCTACCAATTAATTTTGACAAATTTGTAAAAAATTATTTAGACAACTTTATGGGTGAAAATGTACTTTGTACTTAAGGTAGATTCACAAGGTGAAGCAAAAAAAATGTAACTTTCATTTTTGAAATAAAATTCAAACCAAAAAAAAAATTATCGATAAATCTTGAAAAAATTTGCGTTAGATATACATATAAATTTTTGTATTGTTGAACAATTTTCCGTAAAAATTAAAATCTACAAATTTTACATCAACATATCGTATAAAAAAATTTGTAAATTTTAGGTCTAAAAATTTGTGTGAAACCATTTCCGCGTTAAATTTTTGAGATCAATATTGAAAAAAAATTTAACAAAATAAAAATTTGAATTTTCTAAATTTTATACTGAAAATGCATTTAATTGAATTTTTTTAATTAAAAAATAATAACGAATCGTAAAAACATTTTTACAAAATTTATGAATTTTTATTATCATTTTATTGAAAAAAATATTTTAAATTGGCCAGAGTTATACTGAGTGTCCCTCTGCTTGCAAAATCCCAAATCCCCAGGGATTTTTTTTTTTCGATTTTATCGAAGTAACGGTAAGAATTACTTGAATAAAGTTGAATTAAGCGTTAGTTTATGGAATATATTTTATATCTTATCCTAAATAAAGTTCTATTTACAAACAATGTTTCTATGTCTCTATCTCTATTTCATTTTAAAAAAAAAAAGATATTCTGTACGGTCTCTGTCTCTCTCACTCTTTCGTTCCTTCAACCTTTTCATGCGACTTGGATGCGACAAACGATCATCTCAGGCACGTTTGTTGTCTTCGTAGCACATTTCCTCTGACATCGCCCGAGATTCTCATACATGACTGCCATTCCTCTCTCCTCTGACAGGCGTTCCTCTCCGTGGCTGTTCCTATGCCATGTTGGGGTTTGAGGGTTTCAAAATCATAACCACCGATAATTTATTAGTCTACTCTTGAAGATTTTCGCTTTCCTGCTCAACGGAAGCTGATTTTGCAAATAGTGGATCGGTTTCGTCTTCTGAAGAACTACTGAAATCGTCGTCGCTACAGTTGCATAACCGGCTCCCCAAATCTAATAGTTCCAAGTCATCTTTTTCAATAGTCGCTATGGCGAATCTTCGATTCATATTGGGCCCAAAATTTTTCGGTGACTTGTTGATATTACCAATGCTTAAAGCCTCCAGAACCTGTAAAAAACGAGCGATTATTGTCAAATCGTGGGAATGGGTATTTGCGCAGAAACATATAGTTAGTAGTTACCTCGATTTCCAAATTATTAATTTCAGAGGAATTACTTCCTCTGAAATTATTAATTTGAGAAGAATTACTTCCTCTGAAATAATTAATTTGAGAGGAATTACTTCCTTTCCATGATGTCAATTTGGTGGAACTTTGCATATAATTGAAGTCTTTTCGGCTATGTCGTATATTTTGCCCATTCTTGCGGATGGTCTTGGTGAGTTCGAAGCCCTGCACCGATACCGTTGAATCCAACGACTGCCTTCGTGATTCCACTGAAAACCTTTATCAAACGGTAATTACTCGTGTAATTCATCTCGTATCCGCGCTCACGAGTTTACTACCTTCGAACGTTGATGCTGATCTCCGAAGATGAATCCCAGCGCTGACTCGAATTCGATCTGGAGGGGGCAACTAGAGCTCCACGCCTCGTTATCAGCTTCGGTATCATCTTTGCCCAAGAGGAATCGCTGTACTTGGAAGCCAAGCTGTTCAACTTGAAGTTTAAACCTGGAAAAACAGGTTGTAAAATCGAATTGGCATGTTGCGCAATGGGAGCTTACCAACTGGATCTTGAGGTGTGTTGGACATGTCAATGGTGAATTTCCCCTCGTTATCGAATTGTTTGCGTTTCGCGTACGCCAACGCGATTAATTTATGTTTGGTGACGGTGTTGGATTCTTGGATTTCCTTGTTTAGTAGCCTTACATATGAAAAATTTCATTTAAGGGGTTGTAAGGTTTCAAGATGAAGAGAAAATTTGGATATTTACATGTTGAAGAAGTTCGACCAAGTTTTCAGAGTGGATTTAGTGCAGACCCACGACGCCATACTGATGTGAGTGCCGAATAAAGCCATTACTCGTAATTGAACCATTAAGACGCTGGGTTGATCCTGCATACGGCAACGTTCCACGTCATCGGAGATCAATTTGCAGCTGGAAGTACAACGATTAATAGGAAATCCTCGAGGTATCGCCTCCAGTATGATTTGGCTTACATGATGAAACTACGGAAGCTCTGCTTCCATTCTTCACGATGCTGGTAATCGTAAATGTGGTAAATGAACGTGATCGCGCCACAGAATGAGATGAATATTGAGAATATAGCCGCTCTCACGATGCTTGCGCGAATTTTCTTATTGGCCTTCATCGTGATGTGCTCTTGGCCCGTTCGTTTCAAACATATCAGAGTAACGACAACTGAAATTGAGATGGATTACATGTTTGAAGAATAAAAATAAGCCATAAGTACAAACCTTTTATTATCAAAAACAATCCAATAGTCGAGAAAGACATCGGTACGAGGAGGAATACTAAACGGAATTGTTTATTGACTTCACCAACGGAACAAACGCCCAATAAACTATCACCGTCTACTTCTTTGAACACCATTATCGTGATTGTCAATACAAGAGGCAACGACCATGCCACGATGTGACAGTACGAGCTCCTTTCATTTTTCTTGTCCTTAATTCTACCTTCAACTGTGAAACAAAACGTATTAAATTATCTCAAAATGGGCAATAGACGGGAGATCAAACCAACATACCGATATCTTTCAAACTTAGGTGCCACTCGTACGCGAAAAAAATGAACCAAATTATTCCAGCAATTTGAGGATAGTATACGAAGACAAAATTAACAACGCAGGATAAATTTTCACGAGTGCTGCAACAAAAATACAAATATTCAATTTACTAAATACCAAAGTGCGATAATCGTTACTTTTGAGGTGGTTATATCAATACCTAGGCTCTGATGTCCTCAAGGTTCCATCTTTATGGCAAATCGTGTAATCATCTGATGCTAAGGTGAACTGATACAGGTATCCGCTGGATACCAAGAGGTAACCGACATTCGAATAGAAGATGGCCAAAGTAGATGGATACCTTTTGGTGGACTTCCAGTTTAAAATGAACGTCATCTGAAAAAAAAAGTCGATTTTGGTGAAGAAAAGTACTTTTTAAGATACATTGCACTGTTTATGTACTCACCACGGCGAATAAACCCGATAAAAATGCCAGCACTGCGCCGGTTTTCACAGTGGTTTGAATATCCTGTCGGTTATCGTCGCTGAAGAAAGGATCACGACATTGGACTCCGCATCCTTCGATGCCTTCGTAATAAGAGCTCTCTTGTTCAGTTTGGACCAAAGGAGACATGCAGCGACTCGTTGTGTTGAATTTCAACCCCCTCATGTCGTTCTGTAAATTATTCACGTTTAGTGGATTCCAGTAGTGGTGGTGTATTCAAGGGGAAACGTTCTTGGAGTATAGACCCTCCTCCCTCTCAGAACCTTGACATATTTTTATCATTTTAAAATACCAATTCTTATACCACGACATAAGAATTTAACAATTTATATCACCACCTTCATTTTACTCAATTTTTCTTGAAAAAATCTGTTCCATTTTGCTTCCCCCTCCCCCTTTGTTTATGAGCCGAGCCAATCTATGCTTAAAATGTAACCTCGATAATATTTATTCAGGTCACTTCCCCCTTAATTTAATCCTAACTACGTCACCGTGGAGTAATTCATCAATGGAGTTGAATTTGCACGTACTTTGCATTTCTCCTGTTCGTACAAAGAACAATTGAACTCCGGAGGCCATAAATTTGTCGTATTTAAGATGCGACAAGGGTGTTGAATGACGTCACACATTTCCTGTAATATATAAATTACATTAAATAACGAACAAACGAAGAAAAAAAGAACATGGTAAATATGTACCTTCAACGGTAAAACAACTTTGCCATCTTCGCATTTTGGAAAAAACAAAGCGCAGAGGAAAGGTTGCACAACGGCCCAGCATTTTGGTATGTGGATTAAGCTTTTTTGCCACCGTTGTAAGCTTTCCTGAAACATTAAATGAATAATAAATTCTGTAAGATATGATTCTATCGTTATCAACTTACCTGAGCGTCTTCCTGAGTGGTAACATCTGATACGAGACTCAAACTTGTCCTTGTATAAGGGATTTTTACTCCGAAACAGGTTGAGGAGTTTAAAGATACGCATTGCGCCTGTTTCACGCAATAATCAGTATATTCGGCTCCTGATTCTCGAAAATTAATTGGCAGCTGTGGATCATCAAAAAGATTTGGATCATCAAAAAGAAATAAGTATTCTTTTCTATTGAGTGAAACCGACGAGGCTGATGTGCAATAAGAGATAAATACACAAGCTCCAAGAAATAATATCATGGTTGAAAATCTGAAAAAAGAAGAAAAATAACAGATGAGCCCCAGCGAACGAAAAACAAACCCATGAACCAGTTTCACTTAATTTGATGAAAAATACTCCCGTAATGATAAAACACTGTGTAAAAATACTTCGCTTAACTGTTTTCCATCTTTGAAAATTCATTAAATCACAATATATTTGCTTAAAATTGAATAAAATTTGTACAAGTAGCCCTAATTTGATGAAAAATTCGTTTTTAAAATTGTCACAATTTTGTTTAAATTGGTGAAAATTGCATAAAATTACACAATAGTGTCAAAATATTATTAAAGTTGTTCAAAGTTGTTCAGTATTTGATCAAAATTACGCAAATGTCGTGATAATCAATTAAAATTATAAAAAATTTGCTTAAATTACATACAAATTGTTGAAAAGATGTTAAAATCGTGTAAAGTTGCTCAAGCAAAAAATTGTCAAAATGTTGATGACACAACTTAAAACAGATCGAAATTTGTTTAAAATTCCTTAAAACTCGACAAAATTGTAAAAATGTAGTTAAAATTGTTCAGTGGCTCCAAATTGCATTAAAATTGTTAAAATGTTAAAATTAAGGTTGATCAATATGTTCAAAATCACACAAAACTATCAAAATGTTTCTAATATTGTTTAAAATCCGTCAAAATTTGTTTAAAATTGCTTAAAAATGCACAAAGTTTTCAAAGGGTTGCTAAAATTGCTCAATATTTGCTCAAATTTGGGGAAAACATTTTGACAATTTTTTGTACAATTTAAGCAAATATTGAACAATTTTGAATAATTTTAACACTTTGGCAATTTTTATGCAGTTTTAAGGAAAGTTTTCATTAATTTGACTTCAAGAGTCTATTCAAGAAAAAAAATAAATACTTACTTTGACAGCGGAAGGTAAAAATAATTCGAATACACAATTAAAACAATTATTCTTATTCACAAATAAATTAACCGAACTCAATGCAAGAAGCATATAACTAAAAATGTACACATCGCTAAGACGTGGTCATCTCCAGTGGAAGCTCCAGAACTGAACTAAACTCACTTCGAAACTCGTCCTTACACAACCTTTCTTACTTTGTGAACGTCGAAAAAAAAACAACGGTGAAGGATACACAATGACAAAAAGGCTTCGTTGTTAGAGAAATCTTCGAATCGTGGTCTAAAGGTTTTTTAGTAAGCGCAGGCATTGATCGGTTCCCAAAACTGATCCTTTTGATTTCGCAAGGTATTAGGAGACGTCATGTTGTGTTTGTGTTATTTTTGGTGTTTTTTTTTTCTCATTTCTGCGTAAAAGAAGCGGGGAGCAGTAACTATATTATCCGGTGTTAGCAAGATTTCTATTTGTTAAGGCGGATTTCCCTTTACATTGTTAAGGCTGCAGCCTCACCCGCGCCAAATTTTGGCGCCACTAAATTTTTCAGAGAATTTTTTTCCCAAATTACAGTGAACGGATTTAATTGAAATTTTAATACATGGTATACCCTCATAAGGGCCTTCCATGAAAAAATCAACAACCCCCCACTCCCAATCAATTTTTTACCTCCAAACGGGCCTTCATTTTTTTTTTTTTTTTTTTAGTGTCTATATATCACTTGGGAAAATTTTCAAACCTCATTTTTTCGATATATTTTTGACCGCTAAATGTCATAAATACATATTTTTTTCCGCAAAAACCGCGCGCGTGCGTTCGATGAAACTTCCCACTACGCGGTAGCGCCATATTCACCGTTGCGCGCGGCCCCGCGTTAGGTCTGTAGTAACATGCCTACGCCGCAACGCGCGTAACTGTGAACGAGACGCTATAGCACAGCGGGAAGTACCGATTACGCGTGAGCGCTGAAGCTCGTCATTGAAATAATTTTCTTCTCAAAATGTACTGATTTTTGGATGATGGGTCGTATAACATTTTTTGTTTGAAATAATTTCAAGATTTTGCGATTTTTTTGGAGTCTGAAAAGTTGAATTTCTTGAATAGCAAAACAAGGCCAAAAATAACGTACCAAAGTCGGACTCCAAAAAAATCGCAAAATTATCTTGAAATTATTTCAAACAAAAAATGTTGTACGACCCATCATCCAAAAATCAGTACATTCTGAGAAAAAAATTATTTCAATGATGAGTTTTAGCGCGCACGCGTAATCGGTACTTCCCGCTGTGCTGTAGCGTCTCGTTCACAGTTACACGCGTTGCTGCTTAGGCATGTTACTACAACGGATCGTGCAAGGTTTTTTTGTTTGAAATAATTTTAAGATTATTTTGCGATTTTTTGGAGTCGAAAAAGACGACACGATCCATAACCTAAAAATCTGTAGATTTTGAGAAAATAATTATTCAAGTAATGAGCTTAAGCGCGCGCGCGCGTTAATCGGTGCGTAGAAACATGCAGGCCTAGCGCGTAAGTGTAAACGAGGCGCTATCGCGTAGTGGGAAGTATCGGCCAACGCGCGCGCGCGGTTTTTGCGATTTTTGACCACGACCCCGGGAGGAAAAATTTTGAAAAAAATATATGATATCTAGAGGTTAAAAACACATCTAAAAATTAGGTTTGAAAATTTTACATACAGAGTGAAATAGATAGCTAAAAAAAATGAATAAAGTTGAAAACGCCCGTTTGGAGGGGAAAAGATTTGAGTGGGGGGTTGTTGAAAATTTCAATTAAATCCGTTCACTGTAATTTGGGAAAAAAATTCTCACCCGATTTTCGAAAAAAAATAATTTCTCGAAAACGGGGAGGGGGGAAGGGTGAGCTGAAATTTTGGTCATGAACGTTTCTCGATGGTACCCACCTAATACCCAACTATCATCAAAATCTGAATCCTGAGGCAGATCGCTTATGCTTATCCGCCTACAGCCTTTGTTTTGAAGTTGTTGAAATTAACAAAATTTTTCATTAATGCAATCGTTTTGCACAACTTTTGTGCAATTTTGAGCAATTTTCAACATTTCGACGATGTTGTGCATTTTTAAGCAATTTTAAACACATTTTGATTGATTCTAAACCACTGTTCGTAGTTTTTTGCCACTTGAACCAAATTTTTCATCTTTTTTCATTTATCTTAATCGTTTTGTAAGATTTTTCTGCAATTTGGAGCAAATATTGAACAAACTTTTTTTTTTCTATTTTTTAACATGCCGTGTACAATCCTGTGGTTAGAGGCACCACAGTAGTGGAGACTAGTTAGAATTAGCGGAGAGGATTTGAAGAGTGGGATGAGTAGGAAAACATCTTGAATGGAAGGAGTTATAAATCGGACAAGTTAAGAGGATGTGCGGAACTGTTATGACAACATTGCAGACCGAGCACACTGGAGCCGGCTGCCTTAAGAAAAGATGTTGATGGGTGCCCTATTCGCAGATTGGTTATTTCAACTTTTTGACAATGTTGAATTTTTGGCAATTTTCATGCAATTCAAACAAAGTTTTCGTTAATTTGACTTCGGGAGTCTATTCAAGAAAATAAATACTTACTTTGACCGGAAGGTGAAAATAATTTGAAAACACGATTAAAACAATTATTCTTATTCACAAATAAATTAACCGAACTCGATATAAGAAGCATATAACTAAAACTGCACACATCACTGAGACGTAGAACTGAACTAAACTCACTTCGATACTCGTCCTTAAAAAACCTTTATTAATTTGTAAAGGTTGAAAAAAAAATCAATGGTGGAGGATGCACTAAGACAACAGGGTTTGATTGTGAAAGGTTTTCTACGTCTACTGAACGCAGGCATTGATCAGTTCCCAAAAATGCTCCTGTTGACTTCACAGGTATTAAGAGACGTCACGTTGTTGTGTTTGTGTTACTTTTATTGTTTTTTGTTTTGTAATTTCTACACAAAAGAAGCGCGATGTTGTAACTATATTATCTGGTGTGAGCATGATTTCTATTTGTGAAGGCGAATGTCAGATTTTTAACCATTGGTTTCCAGTTCACATTGTGTTTTGAAAATGAAGATAAGCTTTTGTTGCGTTGTCCAACATGATGGCTAAAGATGCGACGATGAAAGATTTCATTTTGAAAGGTAGATTTTTTTGGGAATTGACTGGCCTAGGTAGGGGCAGTCTCGAACATACTAAAATATTTGTCTCTTTCAAATAAAAACGTTTTTTTTTTCGTTTCACAATTCGCAAATGAATTCTTCGGCGAAGAAATTTTCGAGAAGTATGTGAAAAAAAAAATTGTTGTGTTACAATAACGCTGATCGGCGTGACGTTTGGGCTATGGGAAGATTGCATTCTACTTATTTCTGTATATAGTTAAACATGTATTTAAAATCTACTATTCGGAAATATGTTGAAGTACGTTTGCTTGCTGGTTCGATTACTTGTTACAGTGACACTTGTATTTATGAAGACGGTTGGGTAATTGTTCGCATTCTTTGTAGCCACCGCATCCTGGTACTTTGCATGCAACTCGGCATCCGAGTTGGCAAGTTTTCTTACCATTGAAGGTGGGCTCATAACAGAAACCACCAGCTGAGAACTGCACCAAGTAGGGTTCTACTTCGGAGTACACGAAAATGTCGTCTTAGCCATTCTCATCCTCGATTTGGCAGGTATGAGCTGCAGGAAGAGCGTCGCTGGGAGATTGGTTAGGTGCAGCTGCGGCGTCGTTGGACGCAGCCGAAACTAATGCGAGGAGGGCCAACATGGCCAAAGAGGCAACAACGAAAGATTTCATTTTGAACGAACGAGTTTTGTTGAGAATTAAGATTGTACGAATGAACGATTCGTCTTCGCAATCGTGGAATTCGACCTTCGAGAAGTATGTGAAAAAAAAAATTGTTGTGAGTTACGATAACGCTAATCAACGTTATGTGGCTATGGGACGTCTACGTTATACTTATTCGGCATCCGAGTTGGCAAGTTTTCTTACGGTTGGAGATGGGCTCATAACAGTAACCAGCTGAGAGTGAAGCTACGGCGAGGAAGACCAACACGGCCAAAGAGGCAACAATGAAAAATTTCATTTTGAAAGAACGAGTTCTAACATGACCTTAACGGGAAAAACTAAGAGCCACGTATTGAATGTGCTCGTCACGATGTGAAAAAAAATAATTGTTGTTTGTTACAATAACGCTTGTCAGCGTTTTGTTTGGGCTATGGGAGGACTACTCTCTACTTATTACAATGTATAGTCTAGCATCTACGAAGTACGTGTCTACTTCACGGGAATATTTTAAAAGGAGCTTCGTTCGCGGGTCATGAGGACAGCGAGCGTTTAGCTGTTGTGGCAGTGGCATTGGTATTTATGCAGACGTTCATTGGGTATTTGTGTGCATTCACTGTAGCCACCGCATCCTGGCACGGCACACGCAGCTCTGCAGCCTATTTGGCAAGTTTTCTTACCGTTGAAGATGGGTGCGTAGCAGAAACCAGCTGAGAGCGAAGTTACAGCGAAGAGGACCAACATGGTCAAATAGGCAACAATGAAAAATTTCATTTTGAACGAACGAGTTTCGTTGAAAATTAATTGGTTTAGGTAGAGGAAGTCTCGAATATACCAAAATATACGTCCTGTTGAAATTGAAACAGGTTTTTTCTCATGTTCACAATTCAAAAGTAATTTCTGCAATGTGGTTTTCATTAGAAAACAAATTTCTCGTGATTTATCCTGAAATCCGAATAAGCTTGATGATCGATTTCACGAATGAACGATTCGTCTTCGCAATCGCGGAATTGGCAGTGCTGCGTGGCCGGCGCCCTTGAGACCTTCTTGGCAAGATGTACCATTGAACATCATTAGTAAGGCGCAGACATTGAAATTTCCCTGAGCAGTGGTTTCACTTACCATTGAGCATTTCGGTCTTCGATGTGGCATGTTTGACTTGAGGACGCCGTCAATGGAAAAGAGCGATGGGCCGGATACCGCTTCGAAAAGCAATGATTCTGTTCCCAAAGGAGAATTTCACCCGGAGTAGATTGGTTTAAGGCGTACTCTCGAATATACGGAAATACACGTCTCGACGAACTTGTAAAAGGTTTTTTTGCGATACGAATTCGAGGAGGTCGCGAAATTTCATTAACATATGCAACTTTGGTCGGTTGAGAGTTGATTCGAGTATTTTTAGCATCGCGTATTTGAATATTGGTGTGAAAATTGGTAATGAAGTTCGCGAACGAATGTACTTATTTGTTGGTCGTGTTGAATATAATCGGGTTTTTTTTCCTTTATATTTCTTTATATGAAATTAAGAAAGGCATGAATGCTGAATAGATAACTAGTCGGTTATCATGTGTGAAAACATCTACACTAACGATTTTTGTTTGTCGAAAATTTTATCGGCTTATTTATTCAAATAATTAGGCTATGTACGGATTGAGCCTTATCGCAATTTCATTACTTAATTGGATGCTCATTAGTACGTATCATATCGTATTTTTCATTGCTGACCCGCAACTAGGATTTTTTTATTCACGGCATATGAAGTCGTAACCTGGGCAGCAAAACATGAGTAAAACTCATGCATTCCCTTAATTTTAAAGAGAAATTAAAAAAATTGTAATCACACCTAATGTATCTTTATTTTATTTTAGAGTCCTCTACATTATTGGGGTCACATTTTCTCTCCCAGAAGAACGCAGTACATCTGACAAAATTGCTAGCAAACTGCACCAAGAGGCAAATGGTCCTTGAGGATTGATAGTTTGGAATACCCTAGCGTTCATCCACCTCCCACTCTTATATTTGACGTAACAAAGGCTGAAAATTCATAGTCGAATTAATTAATAAAAAAGGGGAAATTGTTGAAGTTTTCCAACCAGGGCAAATCCTCCTGTTTACCAGGGAAATGCCCTGGTTGCCCTGGGCTAGTTACAGGCCTGTTTCATTGAATGGCCGTACTAACTGCGAACTGTCGTAGGGGTTAATTTCAAATTTTTAGCTGCTAAAGTTAGCAAATTTTTTTACATCTTTTATTAACATTACACAAATTGTTCATTTTTGATAAATTATTGGCAATACTTTATGTATTGGCAGCACTGATAGAATATGTGACGTCGTATACTTTTTTTTCAATAAGCATATGCGTTAATTTTTTTACATTTAAAGTTTGTTTCTTTTTTTTAAATATAGATTTTCTTCTAAATCTGAAATTTGACCTCGCTGATAAGATGAGGGGGTAGGGGTGATGAAGATGACAGATTTTCAAAAATTTAGTAAAAAAGTAGTGATTTTTCGAGAAAAAAATCTGCCGCGTATCCCTCGTGGAGCCACGTTTGAAGTCGCGCGGTACGACAGAGCGCGTTAATGTGAGCGAGCCGCTGGTATACGGTGGGAAGTTGAGGTAAATGCGCGCGCGTCCGAATGTTGATTTTTTCATGATTTATCCATTTTTATGCAACGAGTATATCGATGGTGAAGTTTTTTAATTTGGTTAATTTACGTAATATTTTGATTTTTTGGGGGTTTTTTGAAATAAGATTTAATTAAGGGTTGAAAAAACAATATTTACGGAAATCTGAAATGACATTGGTAGCGAAAAATGTGAAAAAAATAATTGTTGTCACAACGCCAGGTAGCGTTATGTTTGGGCTGTTGGGAGACTACGTTCTAATGATATCTTAAACACACTATTTAACATCAATGCAATATCCATTCTACGCTAATGCACTAACAGAGCTTCGTTCATTCGCCATCAGAGTATCAAGTTGGATTACAAAATGCAGTGGCACTTGTATTTATGCAAACGTTCGTTGGGTATTTGTTCGCATCTTTTGAAACCTCCGCAAGTCGGCGCAGCGCATGCAGCTAGACAACCGACCAGACAAGTTTTTCTACCATTGAAAGTGAGATAATCACCCGGACATAGTGGGTTGGCCAATTGCTGCAAGTAAGGTTCCACCTCGGAGTACACGAAAATGTCGTCTTGACCGTTTTCATCTTTGATTTGGCAGGTGTGAGCTGCAGGAGGGGCATCGCTGAGAGATTGGTTAGGCGTAGCCGAAGATACGGCGAGGAGGACCAACATGGCCAACGAGGCAACAATGAAAGATTTCATTTTGAACGAACGAGTTTCGTTGAGAATTAATTGGTTTAGGTAGAGGAAGTCTCGAATATACCAAAATATACGTCCCGTTGAAATCGAAACAGGTTTTTTATCGTGTTCACAATTACCAAAGTAATTTCAGCGATGCGGTTTTCATTAGAAAAAAAATTTCTCGTGATTTATCCTGAAATCCGAATTAGCGTGGTGATCGATTTCACGAATGAACGATTCGTCTTCGCAATCGAAGAATTTGCGGTGCTGCGCGTCCGGCGCTTTTGAGACCTTCTTGGCGAGATGTACCATTGAACGTCGCTAGTAAGGCGCGGACAGAAATTTCCCTGAGCAGTGGTTTCACATACCTTTGAGCATTTCCGTCTTCAATGTAGCATGTCTGACCGGAGGATGGCGTCGATGGAAAATTGAATGCGAGATAATGACGTAGTGGGTTGCCCAAATGTTGCAAGTAGGGTTCCACCTCGGAGTACACGAAAATGTATTGACCGTTCTCATCTTTGATTTGGCTGTTGTGACCTGCAGGAGGGGCGTCGTTGGGAGATTGGTTGGGTAGAGCCGAAGTCGAGGCGAAGAGGACTGGCGTAATGGCCAAAGAGGAAACAATGAAAGATTTCATTTCAAATTGAAGATTCTCTTGAGGAATTAATTAGTTTGGGTTTAAGGAAGTCTCGAATACATCAGAATGTGCGTCTCGTTGAAATCTAAAAAGTTTTTTTTGCCATTCAAATGAATATTTCTGCAAATTCAATTCTTCGGTTGGAGTGTTCACGAAGGAGGGGGGCGATGCTTCCGCCATTCAAGATTACATTGTGGCCAAGGAAACAACGATCTGGGGCTTCATTTCTAATGCTGCACAGAATTTATCTCGGAAGTTCTTAAGAGTGATGAATATCTGGAATATACCAAATTACACATTACACGTCTTGACAGAATCAAAACAGGTTTTTTCTAGCGTAAAGTTGAAGAGTTTACTTATCGAAATGGCGTAAAATGTTATCAATCTATATACAATTTCGGTTGATTGACAACTGATTCGAGTATTTTTACCGTCGCTTATTTGCATAAAGATGCAAAAATCGATAAAATGGGAAATCACAACGTGTGGAAGTTGGCCATCGAATGTACTAATATGTTAGTCATGGTGAAATGTAAACGAGTTTTTTTCTTCTTATTTCTTCGGGTGAAATTCGAAACGCCACGAATAAAAAATACGTAATTAGTCGGTTATCAGATAATGCACGTCGTTAATGACTTTCACGTGAAGAAAACATAATCTGTATATTTTTATAAAGTAATTAGACAAGAACAAATGCACGTTCTTATCGCAATTTCATTTCCATATGGATGTTCAGTTAGACCAATTGGAGAGTTGCTCCTATTCTAAGCAACAAATTGAATCAGTTGAAATTACCAATAAGACGTGGTCGATTCAAACATCAATTGAGAAAAGTAGCCAATTGTGGTTTTAAAAGTATTTTAATAGAAAAGCAATGTTGCCAAAGCGAAAAGAAATAAAATTTTTTGTGGAAACAAAATTTAAGGACAACAATCTTTTAATTTTTTGAAAAGTGTTTTCTCCCCCCAAAAAAAAAGTTTGAGAAAGGCCGGGCATAATGAAATAAAAAAAAAATTATTTTCATGCTTTTTGCCATTTCAGCAAGGTATGAAATGCATAGTCGCTGGATCGAGTTGTTAAAAGCAATTTTATGGCTTGACGGTGCCCATTTTTCAGCTCCCCTGATTTTGCAAGTATCCCCCCCACCAAATATTTTAAACGCACATGCACCGTCACACCTGTTGATTTTAGAGAAGAAAACGTTTGGTCAAAATTGTTCCTTGATGTCTCCTATTTGCATAAATGTACCGGGGGGGGGGAGGTGATTGAAGAACCGAACTTGGGCGATTTTCTACTATGACCATAACGGGAAAAATTAAGAAGCACGTATTTAATGTGCTCGTCACGATGTGAAAAAAAATAATTGTTGTGTGTTACAATAACGCTTGTCAGCGCTTTGTTTGGGCTATGGGAGGACTACTCTCTACTTATTACAATGTATTATTTAGCATCTACGAAGTACGTATCTACTTCACGGGAATATTTTAAAAGGATCTTCGTTCGCGGGTCATGAGGACAGCGAGTTCGTTTAGCTGTTGTTGCAGACGCATTGGTATTTATGCAAACGTTCGTTGGGTATTTGTCTGCATTCTTTGTAGCCACCGCATCCTGGCACGGCGCACGCAGCTCTGCAACCTAGTTGGCAAGTTTTCTTACCATTGAAGATAGGCGCGTAGCAGAAAGCTGCTGACAACTGTGCCAAATAGGGTTCTATTTCGGAGTACGCGAACACGTCATCTTGGCCGTTTTCGTCTTTGATGTTACAAACCTGTCCGGTGGGCGGGGCGTTGCTGGAAGATTCGTTAGCCGAAGCTACGGCAAGGAAGACCAATGTGGCCAAAGAGGCGATGATGAAGGATTTCATTTTTCAAGGAGAAGAATTTTGCTTGATAGTTTGTTTTAGTTGAGGGAGTCTCGAATATACCAAAATATACGTCTTGTTGAAATGGAATAAGGTTTTTTTTTACAAGAGTCATGACAAACTAGTTGGAATACATGTTTAAACATTGTACGGATTCCTAGATTATCTCGCTTGTTCGTTGCGCAGGGCATAAAAAAAATAATTGTTGTAATAACGCTGTTAAGCGTTACGTTTGGAATACGGGAAGATTACATTGTACTTATTTCTTTATATCATTAAGCATCTGCGTAGAATCTAAATCATGGAAATATACTAGTGAAGCTTCATTCGCTGGTCGTAAGGACAACCTGTTCAACTACTTCTTACAATGGCATTTGTATTTATGCAGACGGTTGGGTAATTGCTCGCAATCTTTGTATCCGTTACATCCTGGCACTTGGCATGCAATTCTGCAACCGGCCTTGCAGGTTAGGTAACCATTGAAGGTGGGCTCGTAGCATAATCCAGCTGCGGCTGCTATGAACGGTTCCACTTCGGAGTACACGAAAATGTCATCTTGACCGTTTTCGTCTTTTATGTTACAAACCTGACCGGTGGGTGGGGCGACACTGGAAGATTCGTTAGCCGAAGCTACGGCAAAGAAGACCAATGTGGCCAAAGAGGCAATGATGAAAGATTTCATTTTCATAAAATAATTTCGCCTGATACTTGGTTTGGGTTGAGGGAGTCGCGAATATACCAAAATATTCGTCTTGTTGGAATCGAAACAGGTTTTTATTGCAAGAATTATGACAAACTAGTTCGAATTTACGTTTGGACATAGTATAGACTTTCAGAGCAGTTCGATTGTTCTATCTATCGCGAAGTGTTGAAAAAAAAATAATTGTGTGTTACAACAACGCTTGTCAGCGTTTTGTTTGGGCTATTGGATAACTACTTTCTACTTATTATAATGTATAGTTTAGCATCTAGGTAACATCTACTTCACGGGAATATTTTAAAGGAGCTTCGTTCGCGGGTCATGAGGGCAGCGAGTTCGTTTAGCTGTTATTGCAGACGCATTGGTATTTATGCAGACGTTCGTTGGGTATTTGTCTGCATTCTTTGTAGCCACCGCATCCTGGCACGGCGCACGCAGCTCTGCAGCCCAATTGGCAAGTTTTCTTACCATTGAAGATGGGCGCGTAGCAGAAACCTGCCGCTGCGGCTAAGTACTTCTCCACTTCGGAGTACACGAAAATGTCATCTTGGCCGTTTTCGTCTTTGATGTTACAAACTTGACCGGCGGGTGGGGCGTCATTGGAAGAGTCGTTGGCCGAGGCTACGGCAAAGAAGACCAATGTGGCCAAAGAGGCGATGATGAAGGATTTCATTTTCAGAGGAGGAGAATTTTGCTTGATGGTTTGTTTGTTTTGGTTGAGGAAGTCTCGAATATACCAAAATATACCTCCTGTGGAAATCGAAACAGGTTTTTTTCTTCGCAGGAATTCTGACAAACTAGTTGGAATATGTGATTGAACATTGTATAGACACCTGGACTACGCTGTTAGTTCTATCCGTTGCGAAGTGTAAAAAAAAATAATTGTGTTGTAATAACGCTGATTAGCGTTACGTTTGGGTTATGGAAAGACTACATTCTACTTATTTTTATATATAGTTAAACATGTATTTAAAATCTACTATTTGGAAATATGTTGAAGTAGGCTTGCTTGCTGGTTCGATTACTTGTTACAGTGACACTTGTATTTATGAAGACGGTTGGGTAATTGTTCGCATTCTTTGTAGCCACCGCATCCTGGTACTTTGCATGCAACTCGGCATCCGAGTTGGCAAGTTTTCTTACCATTGAAGGTGGGCTCGTAACAGAAACCAGCTGAGAACTGCGCCAAGTAGGGTTCTACTTCGGAGTACACGAAAATGTCGTCTTGACCGTTCTCATCTTTGATTTGGCAGGTATTAGCAGCAAGAGGGGCATCGTTGGGGGATTGGTTGGGTGCAGCTGGGGCGTCACTGGGCGCAGCCGAAGCTACGGCGAAGAGGACCAGCGTGGCCAATGAGGCAACAATGAAAGATTTCATTTTGAACGAACGAGTTTCGTTGAGGATTAAATGGTTGAGGTAGAGGAAGTCTCGAATATACCAAAATATACGTCCTGTTGAAATGGAAACAGGTTTTTTCTCGTGTTCACAATTACCAAAGTAATTTCTGCGATGTGGTTTTCATTAGAAAAAAATTTCTCGTTATTTATCCTGAAATCGGAATTAGCGTGGTGATTAATTTCACGAATGGACGATTCGTCTTCGCTGATTTTGCAGTTCTGCATGGCGAGCTGTCTTGAAACCTTGGCGTAATCTTGGGTCAGTGAAGGTAGCTTGTAGGACGTGTAAGAAAGTACAATTTTTCCGAGTGATTGTTCCATTTACCTTTGACCATTTTCTTCTTCAATGTGGCGTATTTGACTGTAGACTGTCTTCATTGGATGTGATCGGTTGGTTGAAGGTGCGGCCAAGAGAACCAACTGGGAAGTTGAATTGGAACATTGGAGGATTATGTTTCCTACGAAGAATTTCACTCGAATGTGAATTGTTTAAATTTAAATCCCGAATATACCGAGATACACGTCTTGACGAACTTGAATCAGGTTTTTTTTTTCGATCGTCATAAGATCGTTGGAAAGTATACGGTTCTTTGCTTCAAGTTGAGGAGATCACTTGTCAAAAAACTCACGAGTAATTTAGGTATTTTTAGCGACAAGTATTTGCATAAAGATTCGAAAGTCGGTAAATGGGAAACGGCGTCAAATGGAAGTTCGCGATCGAATGTACTACTACGTTAGTCATGTTAAAATGTAATCAGGTTTTTTCTTCTCATTTCTTCAAATGAAACGAAAATAGCGCGAATGTTAAAGGCATAATTAGTCGCTTATCAGTAAATGCACGTCATGTTAATGGAAAGATTTACCTTAACGATTTCCACGCAACGAAAACTTTATCTGCGTATTTTTATCGAGTAATTAGACAAGAGCAGATGCACGTGCCTTATCACAATTACATTATCGGGGATGTTCATATATCGTTTTGTACTTTCTTTTCATTTTTTTCCAATATTTTCATTACAATGTGATTATACATTGAGTAAAAATGTTTCAAAATTTCGATAACTCAGTTTCAAGTGATGGTTTAGATATTTCTATATTTTCGCGAAACATTTTTTTTGGTGTTTTTTAACTTAGCAACGATAATGAACGATAAATCAACGTAGAAACCGTCGCATTACGTAAGAGTAGCGATTTAGTTGTAAAAATTACCAATTTTTTCGGAAAAGTGGTGCTGCAATATGAAACATCGTCGAATCGTTATTTCATATTAAATCAGGTAAAATTTGAGTGGTGGGTTTTCGATGTGATCTTCATATTATGTGATGAGTTGGTAATACACAATTCGAAAAAAATCAATTTTCTTTATAAATAATGAAAGAATTTGCATATTTATGGATTTTACCTTCGTTAAAGAAAATATCCTACAGTTTTTTTTCAAATTAAAAATCACTACGAGTACTTTTCCATCATACCCATTTATTCTCCCTAAAATACCTGAAGAGAATTTTGTAGCTTTTATAGCAATACAGTGAAATAATCACAAAATTTGAAACGTTACAAAAAAGTCGGTAATTAGTGTTCGTTTTCAAATTACCAACAACTTTTATTTGAAACTTTTTTCTCTCAAATCACCCCGTCGTTCTCGAAAACTGTCTACGTCTCGATGGATTTCTCGCGTCACGCGATGTCACCACCGCGCCACGTATTACTCGTGGAGTGAAGTTCCAAGTTACGCGGTGCGGCGGAGCGCGTTGACGTGAGCGAGCCACTAGTGAGCAGTGGGAAATTGCGGTAAATGCGCGCGCGTTGTAAATGTTGATTTTTTCATGATTCATGGTTCAGGTTGTAAAGTTTTTTAATTTGATTAATTTTCGGAATATTTCGATTTTTTTTTGATTTTTCGAATTCACCCAGCAAATTTGAAAATTACAAAATTTCTATTAAACGAAAATTCCCACGAATGAATGTAAAAAAATAATTGTGTGTTGGTGTGTTGTAATAACGCTAGTAGCGTTACATTCGGGCTATTGGGATACTACGTTTTACTTGTAACTTGAACATGTAAACATCTACAGTATATCTACTCTACGGAATATTACCAGAGCTTCGTTTGTTCATCGTTGGTGTAGCAGGTTAGATTACTTGTTACAGTGGCATCTGTATTTATGCAGACGTTCGTTGGGTATTTGTTCGCATTCCTTGTAACCTCCGCAGGTTGGCACAACGCACGCAGCTCTGCAACCGATCTGGCAAGTTTTCTTACCATTGAAGACGAGTCCGTCGCCGGGACAAAATGCGGCGGCGGCTAACTGATTCAAGTAGGGTTCCACCTCTGAGTACGCGAAGACGTCGTCTTGACCGTTTTCGTCTTTGATGTTGCAAACCTGACCGGCGGGTTGAGCGTTATTGGAGGATTCGTTGGCTGAAGCTAAGGCAAGGATGACCATCATGGTGGCCAAAGAGGCAGCAACGTAGGATTTCATTTTTAAGAGGATAATTTCGTCAGGGAAATTGTTTGGGTTTAAGAAGTCTCGAATATACCAGAATATACGTCTTGTTGAAATCGAAACAGGTTTTTTTCGCAAGTTTTCCAACAATTTGATTGAAACGTTTTATTGGACGTTGCGTTATGCGCCTTTTGCGAAAGTACTCGTGTGTAAAAAAAATAATTGTTGCTTGTTATGATAACGCTAAACAGCGTCATGTTTGGGCTATGGGATCACTACATCCTACTAACTTGAATATATTACTTAATATCTACGGAATATTACCAGAGCTTCGTTTGTTCATCGTTGGTGTAGCAGGTTAGATTACTTGTTACAGTGGCATCTGTATTTATGCAGACGTTCATTGGGTATTTGTTCGCATTCTTTGTAACCTCCGCAAGTTGGCACAAGGCACGCAGCTCTGCAACCGACCTGGCAAGTTTTCTTACCATTGAAGACGAGTCCGTCGCCGGGACAAAATGCGGCGGCGGCTAACTGATTCAAGTAGGGTTCCACCTCTGAGT
Source organism: Maconellicoccus hirsutus (assembly GCA_003261595.1). Taxonomy (NCBI): domain Eukaryota; kingdom Metazoa; phylum Arthropoda; class Insecta; order Hemiptera; family Pseudococcidae; genus Maconellicoccus; species Maconellicoccus hirsutus. The sequence continues at coordinate 8,108 of QBDW01000494.1, read as the reverse complement.
ACGCGAAGACGTCGTCTTGACCGTTTTCGTCTTTGATGTTGCAAACCTGACCGGTGGGCTGAGCGTTATCGGGAGATTGGTTGGGTGCAGCCGAAGCCACAGTTAAGAAGACCAACATGGCCAAGGAGGCAACAATGAAAGATTTCATTTTGAACGAACGAGTTTCGTTGAGAATTAATTGGTTTAGGTAGAGGAAGTCTCGAATATACCAAAATTTACGTCTCGTTGAAATTGAAATAGGTTTTTTTCTCGTCTTCGCAATTCGGTTGAATATTTCAGCTAATTTATTTTTGCGATGGATCTTCGTGGAAAAAAAAATAGGTTTATATATTTTACGAACCCGGGTTCGGTTTGATCACTATAAAGGTCAAATTTGGTGATTGAAATCTTCCAAACTTCGTTCATCGATTTCTTGAAACTAACTGCCACAAGCGAATATTTTGTGGCGCTGAAAAGCGCTGTTTTTTTTAAGTTTACGAATTTGCCAACTCGCAGCATCACTATTTCTGTTAATGGTCCGGCAATAGTTCGTGCCTACAGAATTTCTAAAAGACTGTACTGCAAACGGCTCTGCAGCCCGATTGACGACTTCTTCTGCTACTGGCGATTATATCGTTGTCTTGACAGTTTTCATCTTCAAAGTGGCAGCTAGCAGGTGTGACCGGTGGTTAGGGCATCATCGGTTAATTGGTTGATCGAAGCTATGGCCTAAAAGACCATTAGTCAGGTCGAAGAGGCAACGGTGTAAATTGCTTTTCAAACGAGGGAGAATTTAACTCACGTGTTGATTGGTGTGAGTGGAGGAAATCTGGAATATATCAAAATACACGTATCGACGAATTAGCAACAGGTTTTTTTTTCATTCGTCAAAAGTTCCTTAGGGAAGAGGAGGTTACATGTCGAAAAAACGTGTTTTTGGATGCCCTCTCTTAATCCCAAAGACGCGAAATTTTAACGAAAGTGACAGTTCGATTGATTGGAAATTGATTCAGGTATTTTTTAGCGTCACGGATTTGCATAAAAGTGACAAAATTGATAACGGGAAAATGGTGACGTGTGAAAGTTTGCGATCGAATGTACTAATACTTTAGTCATGTTGAATAGTTAACAGGTTTTTTCTTATTATCATTTCTTCAAATGAAACAAAAATGGCGGCAATGCTAAATGCATAATTAGTCGCTTATCGGTGAATGCGCGCTATGTTAATGAGAAAATTTACGTTACAATTTCCTCGCAACGAAAACTTTATCTGCATGTTTTTATCGAGTAATTAGACAAGAGCAGATGTATTCGCGTTATCGTGGTTTCGTTATTTTAACGGACGTCTGTTTTTATTCTTCGTTATTTTCTCACTATTTTTTTTGCTTCTTTCGTGACGATTTGGTGGTGGATGATGAAAAATGGTCACATAGTTTCCGTACCTCAGTTTCAAGCGACGTTGCAAATATTATTCACGTGGGAAGTGTAATTCAACATAGAAATAGTAATTACCGGTAAAAACGGTAAAATACGGTAACAATGGTATTTTAGAGTAAAATGTGAAGTAACCGTAAAAAAAATTTAACCTAAAAGTACCTAACGAATTTTTTCTCAATGGTAATTACTGGTAAAAACGGTAACTTACCGTTAAATTGTAGGTGTAAAAAACAGTTCACCGTAAATAACGGTAAAATACGGTAAAAATGGTATTTTAGAGTAAAATGTGAAGTAACCATAAAAAAAATTTAACCTAAAAGTACCTAACGAATTTTTTCTCAATGGTAATTACTGGTAAAAACGGTAACTTACCGTTAAATTGTAGGTGTAAAAAACAATTCACCGTAAATAACGGTAAAATACGGTAACAATGGTATTTTAGAGTAAAATGTGAAGTAACTGTAAAAAAAATTTAACCTAAAAGTACCTAACGAATTTTTTCTCAATGGTAACTAATTACTGGTAAAAACGGTAACTTACCGTTAAATTGTAGGTGTAAAAAACAATTCACCGTAAATAACGGTAAAATACGGTAACAATGGTATTTTAGAGTAAAATGTGAAGTAACTGTAAAAAAAATTTAACCTAAAAGTACCTAACGAATTTTTTCTCAATGGTAACTAATTACTGGTAAAAACGGTAACTTACCGTTAAATTGTAGGTGTAAAAAACAATTCACCGTAAATAACGGTAAAATACGGTAACAATGGTATTTTAGAGTAAAATGTGAAGTAACCGTAAAAAACAATTTAATTCAAAAATACTTAAAGAATTTTTTCCCAAGTTGCCCCAAACCTCATCAAAACGCCCCGACTCGTAATGCCATGAAATTTTATATTCGACAGATAATCGTTTTTTTAAAAAGAGGGGATGGGGAACAATTCCGATGAAAATGCGCGTGTCGTTCTCGTAATCAGCTTCAACCCGATGGATTTCTCGCGTTACACAATGTCGTCACGTGTTACTCGTGGAGTCAAGTTTCTCAAGTTACGCGATACGGCGGAGCGCGTTGATGTGAGCGAGCCACTAGTGCGCGGTGGGAAATTGCGGTAAATGCGCGCGCATTCTAAATATCGATTTTTTTCATGATTTATTAATTTATAGGTCGCATCGAACGTGAAGTTATTTAATTTGATTAATTTTCGAAATAATACGATTTTTTATCGGTATTTCGAAATGACTTGGCTTAGAATTGTATATTTTCAAATGATATTTTGACGAACGTAAAAAAACTATTTTTATCGTGTCGAGCAGGGCCGGTTTTAAGGTTGGGTTTTGGGTGTTAAACCCCCCCAAGAGGTCAAGCTCCACTCGTAATTTTTACCTAATTTAAAACACAACATCACTTTTAGTTATCTTTTCTTTAAAAAAAAAAAAATTACTCATAATTTATGGAACCTAACCCCCCCCCCTGGTGTTGAGACCTGTAATTTGGTATAAAGACTTTTACCACTCAAACGAACAACTTCGTAGGAAATTCTACTTCGTTAGAAATGACATTTTACAGTGTTGCCTCTTTATTGGTTTTTTCGGCCATGTAACAATGATGCGGCCGCAGAAGCCAACGAGTAAGGTATCCTTCTCAATGATGGAGAACTTAACGAGAGTTAGTTGGTGTGAATGGTGGAAGTCTTGAGTGCCTATACCAAATTCATCAAATTGTGAAGACCAACAGGGCCAAAGAGACAACGATGAAAGATTTCATTTTAACGGATGAGAATTTCACCAGGGAAATTGTTTAGGTAGGGAAGTCTCGGTATTTCAAAATATGCGTCTTGTTGATATGGAATAAGTTTTTTTTGCCTTTTCCTTCAAATCGATCGAATTACGTTGTGATTTGTGCGCCCTTCGCGAAGTGTGAAAAAAAATAATTGTTTTGTGTTACAATAACGCCAGTTGGCGTTATGTTTGGGCTATCGGAGGACTACTTTGTACTTACTTCAATGCACTATTTAGCATCTACGTAACATTTACTTCACGGGAATACTTTAAAAGGAGCTTCGTTCGCGGGTTATGAAGACAGCGAGTTCGATTAGCTGTTATTGCAGACGCATTGGTATTTATGCAGACGTTCGTTGGGTATTTGTCTGCATTCTTTGTAGCCACCGCATCCTGGCACGGCACACGCAGCTCTGCAACCTATTTGGCAAGTTTTCTTACCATTGAAGACAGGCGCGTAGCAGAAACCTGCCGCTGCAGCTAAGTGCTTCTCCACTTCGGAGTACACGAAAATGTCATCTTGACCGTTTTCGTCCTTGATATTACAAACTTGACCAGCGGGTGGGGCGTCATTGGAAGAGTCGTTAGCCGAAGCTACGGCGATGAAGACCAACATGGCCAAAGAGGCGATTATGAAAGATTTCATTTTCAAGGAGGAGAATTTCGTTTGGTAATTAGTTGGTTTGGGTTGAGGGAGTCTCGAATATACCAAAATATACGTCCTGTTGAATTCGAAACAGGTTTTTTTGCTTTTTCCCTCAAATCTATCGAATTGCGTTGTGATTTGTGTGCTCTTCGCGAAGTGTGAAAAAAAAATAATTGTTTTGTGTTACAATAACGCCAGTCAGCGTTATGTGTGGGCTATTGGAGGACTATTATTTACTTATTACAATGTATAGTTTAGCATCTACGTACCATCTACTTCATGGGAATATTTTAAAGGGAGCTTCGTTCGCGGGTTATGAAGACAGCGAGTTCGTTTAGCTGTTCTTGCAGACGCATTGGTATTTATGAAGACGTTCGTTGGGTATTTGTCTGCATTCTTTGTAGCCACCGCATCCTGGCACGGCGCACGCAGCTCTGCAACCTAGTTGGCAAGTTTTCTTACCATTGAAGATAGGCGCGTAGCAGAAAGCTGCTGACAACTGTGCCAAATAGGGTTCTATTTCGGAGTACGCGAACACGTCATCTTGGCCGTTTTCGTCTTTGATGTTGCAAACCTGTCCGGTGGGTGGGGCGTCACTGGATGACTCGTTGGCCGAAGCTAGGGCGAAGATGACCAACATGGTGGCCAAAGAGGCGACAATGAAAGATTTCATTTTGGAGTGGGGAGAATTTGGGAATTAGTTGGTTGAGTTAAAGGCGGTCTCGAATATACCAAAATATTCGTCTCGTTGAAATCGAAACAGGTTTTTTTCGTTTCACAATTCGAATCAATACATCAGCAAAGTAATTTCTACAACGTAGTTTTTGTGAAAAAAATAACGCGGCCTGGCGTCTGATTTGGTGGTCGGGGAAGCATGATAATGAGGTTCTACCCTTTATCAATTTCTCCATCGAGTACAGAAGGTAAATACCTTAGTTCACGAAAGAACGAATTTGCAATTCTTCACCATCATAGAATTTCCATAATACCGCACCGCTGTGATCTTTTTTGATGTTTCCTCTGGCGTTGAGGATTGTACATTTAGCGAACAGGCATCGAAATTTCACTCGTGAAATGGTTCTACTTCGGAGTACTCGAATACGTTGTCTTGACCATTTTCATCTTCCATGTGGTAGGTTCAGAAGGACCAACGGTATGGCCAAACAGGCAAAGATGTAAGATTTCCTCCCTAAAGAGAATTTCGCGTTGGATTTAAGTTCAAGTTGAAATCTCAAATGTACCAAAATACTCATCTCGACGAAATCGAAAGAGGTTTTTTTTACGTTCGTTAAAAGATCGTTTAAAAATATACAACTCTTCGCTTCGTGAAATTAACGAGGTTATTTGTCAAAAAACTGTGTTTCTGGGTATCGCTTCTTAATCTGAAGAAACATGTAATTTTAACAATTTATATACAATTTTAATTGGTTGGGATTTGATTTAGGTATTTTTAGCATCGCGTATTTGCGTAAAAGTGTAAAAATCGATTAATGGGGAAATAGGGACGTGTGGAAGTTTGCAGTCGAATATACTGATTTGTTGGTCATGGTGAAATGTAATCAGGTTTTTTCTTTCTTCTCATTTCTTCAAATTAAATGTAAAATAGCCCAAATGCTGAACGCATAATTAGTCTGTTATCAGTGAATGTTAATGAAGTAGTTTACGCTTGATTTCCACGCGTCGAAAAATTCATCTGCATATTTTTATCAAATGGATAAAGTTCAGATGCTCGTGTCTTATCGCAGTTTTAATTTTCGGATGTTAAAAACGACAAAAATAATCCAAGAAGTCCTCTCTGATGACCTTTCTTTTATCCATTGTGTATTCGAATTTTTCAAGATTCTCTAAGATGTTTCAACTTTTTTAGGGATTTTTTATAAAATGTTGAGTACTTCCTCGCTGAAGTTGTAGTTGAAATGCTAAAAAGTTTCAAAAATGCTGCTTAGCTAGATACCGAAGATATTTTAAACAGACTCCAGCCAGTCTAATCCCGAACTCCGGAATAAAAATTGAGGAATTATTACCTACGTATTAATGTTATATCATTAAAAAAAATTAATCAATTGAAACTACGCAATTATGAACTAGCTAACTTAGTATTTTATTCCAGGAGTTGCTGTATGCCAATCCATGATAACGTGAGCTGACGCTTCTTTGTGGATCATCTTTGAGGAAGCAAGGAGTCTGTAAATGTGATGCTGTTATGTAAGTGGAACCAAAATTTAGTAATTGATGATTATAGTTAGGCAGATGAATTCTGAGAAACGTGTTGTTGCCACGAAGGCAATGGAGTCTGGGGGAACAATTGTACTGAAGTATTGTAAATCACTGTAATGAGCTTCTCTCACGAGCACACTGAAAAATTTGATATTGTCTGTGAGATGATTTATTCGAAGAAAAGTTAAAATTATGGTATCAACTTGAGATTTTATTTTTAAAATGAGTCGAGCAAATAGAAATTATCAACTGCTGCAGTAACATGTGTGAGTGATTTGATATACTGTAGATATGATGTGAAATTTTCAAACGCGAAAAATATGTAAAAAAAATTGTTTTTGTTTTGCCGATACTTTTTCGAAGTAATGGCTACTTTGGGTAAATCAGCCCAAAATTCTATTCTAAAACTACAATATAAATTTTCTACATCCAACTAATTACATAAAAGAATCACGTGATCCTTGTACTACCGCGTAACCTGATTTACTCATTTTTGTAATCTTCGTCCTTCAGACAAAAACACTTGTATTTATTGTCTCCAACAAATTCGCATGATTTGAGCCCCACGCATCCAGTTGTTTGGCAAACTTGGTGACAATTTTTCTGGCAATCTGCGGCGTTTCTTTCGGTCAATAGAGTGATGTTGACGTTCCAATAACACTTAGTAAGTGACGTAGATTCGGTGGGCTTTGGCTCGTCGACCTGCGGAAAGCACGTGACCACTGCGATGAGAAGCGCTGTAACGAAAATAATCAACTTCATTTCGAGTATTTTATTTATACTTAACGTTTCGCGTATTAGATTTGCGGATTTGATCGAATATAGTTAGTTAAAGAGAGAGATAAAATTGAAAAAGGTTTTTTTTTTATTCGATGTACGTGTTATCACTGCTCGGATGTGTGATTTCAACGAGAAGTCGAAATGTGAGGTTATTTGACCTACGAGTAGATGTGTTTGTTATTGAGATCTATAATGAGGTGAAGTCGTCGAACCGTTGAATTTATCTCGAGTGAGTCTTATCTTGGTGCTTTTTTCGTAGTTAGCCAATTATCACTTTTGTTTGTATTTTTCGCGTTGTTAGTGGGATATTTTAATTGGTGAATTTATCTATACACTTGGCTATGATGTGAAGTGAAAGAAATGGATCTTGAACTTTGCAGAGTTTAGAACGTTGAAGATTTGAATTGAAACGAGATCAATTTTTAGTTTCCCATCTGAACCTAGGTTAAACTGGAGATTTCCAAGGTGATCGTGTTTCTTTTTCACGTTTTTCATTTCGTGCGATATTTTTTTGTGTTTTTGCGTAGTTTCGGTTGAAAATGTACGTATAAGATTTTAAAAGAAAGTGTTTTGAAAAAAGTAAATTAATTGTTCCGAAAAAATTCTTTAGCATTGGAAATTGAAAATACATATTACATTTAAACAGCCAAAATTAGCAGAATTTGGTAATTACAAGTAATTTGCCGGTGATTTACTGGTAATTTACTGGTAATTACAAGTACATAATTTGTTGATAATTTTCAGGTAATTTACCGGTAATTACAAGTAACTTGTCAGTAATTTACAGGTAATATACCTGATTTAGGAATAAACGTACTTTCGATCTACAAAAATGCGTGTATTTCGCTATAAGTACAAAAGTGGACTGTAATTGAATAAAAGAACTGGTTCGGCTTGTCTCGATAACGAGCTTTACATAGTAAGACAGGCCGACCTTTGCACACGGTTTTTCCTCGACAGAAATTATATCGACGATATATTCGGTACCTTATTTTACACGATTTCTATGTAAACATTATTCCCCCCGGTGGGGATGCTCAGCGAATTTTCGAAATCCTTCGCTGTTCGAAAATCGAGTCGAGATAAAAGCATAAAAGCGACAAATTTAGAGAAGGTACCATCGATAGGTTCTCCGTTTGCCTTTAGAGCTCGAACGATTATGTCAAATTGATCTAACAACGATCTTAGATTGACATCACTTTTTATTGGTTCGATCGAAATCAATTTGTTGAAAAGTGTTTTTACAACAGCACGCTTATTGTCGTATCTA
>QBDW01000493.1:0-32446 GCA_003261595.1 Maconellicoccus hirsutus | reverse complement strand
TTTGTTGCTGAAGACGAAGGAATAATTCCTAGATTTGAAACGGGGCCTCCCCCCCCCTCATCCGATTTTTGACTGTGTTGTTGAAGAAATGAACAGTATTGTTACTTGCAGATAAAAATTTGAGAATTGAGGAAATAGGATAAAAAATAAACTTGGCATGTTTTAAATATTTTTTATGTTGTAAATTGAGAAGATTTTGTTTAAAAAACTCAAGTGTTGATTTCAAAAAGGAAAAAAAAATTCGAGATTTTACGTTGTTACTCCTGATGCACGACATATCTGTCTACATAACTTTTATTGCTTGGACATTATTCGCATTTGCCTGGCGTATTACATGAAAAATTATGTATAAATCGGTTCTTTTACCCGTTAGGATCTTCGAGGTCCTGATGACTTATTTCAAGAGCCGTGCAAATCCATATCATCAACCAAGATGACGATAAAACGTAATGGACTAGTCGCATTTTTGACGCATCTGAAATCAGTAATTATAGAGATAGTAATTTTTTTCATTATTGACCGCGATTCCGTTTAGGTAATTGGATATTAGGTAGGTAGTAAGTAGAGGTACTGGATGGTTACTAAATATATATTATGCTGATTAGACACGTGTCCACCTTTAACAGGATTCACGTGATTAGGAGGGCGGAGATCGATGACCACGACACTCTGTATGGTACATGTACAAGACTAGGGATAAGGTCAAGTAACGAGTTAGATACTATATGGTGTATGTGCTTGGAGTATTTTGTACAGGGATAACAAAAAGAAGCTTAAAGAGGCCTAAAGAAGCCCAAACTCCTACGACCACTATTGGAGTCTGAGGTAATTGTAGATGATGAGAAACCAACAGGATGCGCGAACTGCGCCACAAGTTGGGGCAAGGTACCGCGGGCATTATCGCACCCCTAAGAGGCGTATCTGTTGGGCATCTGTGGAACAGTAGTGGAAACAGCCAACAGGAGCGGGGAGGGGGCTGAAGCAAGCCAAAGTACTTCGGTGTGCCGAAGCGTAATCGAGCCGGTAGTCAGGGTCCTTCACCTAGTAAAAGATACTAAAAGAGGCAAAATAAAGCCCACCAAGCAGAGAAAGTAGGTATAATTTTGTACCCCTCCTCACTCCTTGTTACCATATTTCGCGAAAAAATTGGAGTAAATTATTTTTCGAAATTACAGCATACCCCACAAAAAAGCCCAGGGTACTAGAAACTAGCCAGGTGCGGTAATTCGCGAGTCTCGAGCGTTGGTGATAAGTATACGTGATACCGTGGTATGTAGGAAATCCCACGAACGCGTTTATTTTGAAGTGAAACCGGAAATAAATTTCCGCGGGGGAATTTTGGTGATTAATGTATGGAGTGAGGCGTGGCGAATCGGCAACCGGTTAAGAGAACAACCAGCGTATACATGAAAGAAAAATTCCAATTGTTAAGAGTGTGTGGTTTGCGTGTATATTTTGGTACCGTACAGGAAAGTCACGTATCGCGAGTGTCTAATTAATCTTAGCTCACCTTTTAAAAATTTCATTCTTCCGTGTAATATTTTTGGTTGGCAACATTGAATTCTGTTCATAATTTGCATTATGTAAGTAAACAAAAATGCTGTACCAACTTGCGATCAAAAACATGAATTGTAATCAGGTGGGCTAAAAAGACTGAGATCAATTAAGACTCGCAGTGTGTGATTGCATGTGTCGTAGTGTAGGGCAGCATAAGTGTACCTGAACTTCCACTATCCACCTACTTAATACCCGCTACCCTGTACCTACCTAACATCTAAACCTATCTAACCTACAAGAACTATAGTAGCTACAGCAGGGGTAAGGGTAGTTGATGGGCCTGTGCTTGTACAAGCAGGTAGCTAGGTGTAGGTACTTGTACATGTAACCGAAGCGGTTATTTCCAGTCATATACGAATTGAAAAATTGATTGCTTCGAGAATGGGGAAATGAGAAATGCGAATTGTAAGTTACGTCGCGACGCGATACCGCAATTATGCCGATCAACGGTTCAAATACCATCTGATCTCTGATTACGTGTAGCCTTGTGCGTTTCGATAAAAGGAAGTGACCATCGCGACGTGTATGACGTGTCGGGTCATCGTCGTACGCGAAATCACCTCACCCATCGCGTAAATATCAAATAGGTTCTATTACGATTTAAGTACGTTGTGGGTTCTACGAGCGTCCGAACCTTTTCGCTCACGTAAGGAAGAACCGCTAGAATTGCACCTTTACTTCACTCCGTCCTACTCTTTGATGAAAGGTGATTGGTAAAATGACGCGGAGATCCCGAAACACCAGCAACTTTAACTAAAATCCACAATACTCGTTGATCGGTTACTTTTTCTCTTTCACGAACGTTCTATTTGTTCAAATTTGATCGTGCTAATGCGTAATGTGGTCGACTATAACATCTTGTACGGACCTAGCACGTAGTACCATACCTGCTAATAAATACATCATTGTTCTGTCTTGTTATCGTATAATTACACTACCTTCGGTAGTTGGAGGCTTCACCGCCTAGTCCCCCTCACATCGCTTCGCAACGCTCGCCACTGTACACTCCTTTTTATTCTGTTCATAACAACTCTCGATCCTAATTGATATCGCAAAAATCTTCTCAGCCTTTTGGTTCGAGATCTAAATCAGAAGCTTATGGCAGTTGGGGTAAATTACCGTTGTTACGGAAAAGCGAATAGCAGCAAAATTGTTACAATCCTCACTTAATGATACAATCTTGGTAAGTTGCAATAATTACCGTAAGTTTGCAGTATTTGCGGTAATTTACCTTGTAACTTATGGTAATTCGCTGGTAACTTGTGATAATTTACCGGTAATTTATGATAATTTACAGTAGTTTACTAGTAACTTATGGTAACTTACGGTAATATATGGTAATTTGCCAGTAATTTATGGTAATTTACCGGTAACTCACGCTAATGTATGGTAATTTACCGGTAACCTATGGTAATTTACTAGTAACTTATGATAATTCACTAGTAACTTGTAATAATTTACCAGCAATTTATGATAATTTACAGTAATTTACTAGTAGCTTATGGTAACTTACGGTAATATATGGTAATTTACCGGTAACCCGGGGTAATTTACTAGTAACTAATGATAATTTACTGGTAACTTGTGATAATTCACTGGTAATTTATGATAATTTACAGTAATTTACTGGTAACTTTTGGTAATTTACGGTAATTTACCGGTAACCTATGGTAATTTCCTGCTAGCTTATGATAATTTACCAGTAATTTATGGTAATTTACGGTGATGTACGGTAATTTACCAATAGTTTATGGTAAATTACGGTAATTCACCAGTAACTTTTGGTAATCTACTGACAACTGATGGTAATTTATGATGGTATACCGGAAATTTATGGTAATGTATCGACAATTCATGGTAATTTACCGGTAACTTTTGGTAATCTACTGGCAACTTATGATAATTTATGATGATATACCGGAAATTTATGGTAATTTACCGTGATTCATGGTAATTTATGGTAATTTACTGGTAATTTATGATAATTTACGGTAATTTACCTATAACTTTTGGTAATTTTCTGGTAACTTATGGTAATTTATCAGTAATTTACCAGTAATTTATTGGAATTTACTGGCAATTTATGGTAATATACCGACAATTTATAGATATTTACTGGCAACTTATGATAATTTATGATGATATACCGGAAATTTATGGTAATTTAACGGTAATTTATGGTAATTTACTGGTAACTTTTGGTAATTTACTGGTAATTTATGGTCATTTAATGGTAATTTATGGTAATATACCGGCAATTCATGGATATTTACCGTTAATTCATGATAATTTACGGCAATTTACCTTTTGGTAATTTATGGTAATTTACCAGTAACTTTTGGTAATTTACTGTTAATTCATGATAATTTACGGTAATTTACCGGTAACTTTTGGTAATTTACTGGTAATTTATGGTAATTTACCGATAATTTACAGTAATGTACCGTCGATTTTTGTAATTTACCAGTAATTTGCTTTATGTAATACACCGGTAATGTACAATACACGTACGTCATGCTCATATGCACTCGGTGCAGGTAGAAATACCCGTTGGGCGTTTGTAGCTTTGCACATACATATTCACGAATTATTTTGGATTGGGGAAATTTAAAAAAGAACGTATCGTTTGAAACATGACGCGAGGTCGCTCGTATGCCTTCTCATTCCAGAATTGGACTCGGAAGCGTGGGAATTCCGAATCGCATAATTTTTCCCCGTTAACGTCCGTTGTAAATATCACGCAAACGACGCGACGGATGTTAAATTTTCCGCTAACGAAGTTATCTTGACGGGATCTCGATTCCAATTTTACGTATTGCACGTATTTTCGAGAGTAAGATAACCTACCTATCTACCTACCTACTTACCCAACCAGCGCTGGTAATTTCGCAGTTCGCGAGTAAACGAATTTGTTATTTCGAGAATGAGATGACTTAATTACAGGTGTTACTCGATTACCTTACCGTCACGTCGCGCTTCGTGTCGTCAATTTAAAAGGAAAATTTCAGCCATCTAGGTGATTTGAAGGTCGTCGCGGTAGTCGAAATTGAAGTGCGATTTTCTTCCCGTTGAAGACTCGCACGTACTATTTCTCTGTGGTACATAATACATAGATTTACCTCTGCCTCACTTCTTACGTTTTTATTTTAAACGGTTCGCTGAATTTACTTTTCGCGTGCCCCGTTTCTCTGTTCTTTTTTCGGGCTATAATTTTTGGTATAGCAAGTGCTCTCTTACCTGAGTAGTAGATAGATACGTGTGTATGTCTTTGTCTTGACGGATTTACGTGTACTTAATAATTGCTAAACTGCCTAAATGGTGATTAGCCATTCACATTACATGTTGAGTAATTTAATCTCTTAAACACGTCGTTTTACCGTCTAAAATTTATTTACCGAAGGTCACCGCATCAAATTTTTGCTTCTGCTTTATGTGTGTAACAGCCACTTCTACGTTACGTTCCCTAGTCCTTTTTCCCTAAATACGCCTTGAGACTGCATACTTTCAACGAGTTAGCGTGAACGTTGTATGGACTACGTAGTGCATATTTTCACATGATTGGGTAACGCGAACAATGATGTGAATCTCTTGGTTTACTCGTTTGATGATTAATCCGCGCGGTTTAGTCGTATTACTACACACCGGTATCAACTTTCTCCTTGACTATCAATTCGTAGTTTTTTCTTTTTATCATTTTCAAAACCAGCTACATAATTGTAGAAATACCTATACTTATGTACCCGTCGTCGTCGTTGTCGTAGTATTCACGACCATCAAGTACGTCATCATGTCTACGCATAATATACCTATTACCGACTTGGACAGATTGGATTGGTCAGAGGTACGAATCGTCATCTCTGAAAAATTCAAACGTTTTGATATGATAATCACTTACTGTTTAATTACTATCGTAGACCTTCCCTCCTCCTCCGGAGTTTTTCCAAGTATTGGGGAAAGGGGATGAGCAAGATGTGTAATTGTTTTTTGTTTTTAGTAATGTTGATGTCAGCTTGGGCCCCCTCACGCTTAGGCGTATGGGTGGTCCAAGTCGATCTATATATTATAAAAAACTTGTTCAATTTGAGTGCTCCCTACCGTCTTCCTCAAGGATTGGGATAGGGGGGCTATATCGTATATATAGCATAGGTGACCCATTTTGGGGCTGGAAAGAAAACCCGTGGTGTTTTTCCAGCCCCACAAAACTTCAAAATTATGAACACTCGGACAATTCATGGGGCAGTAGGCTAAAATCAGTTAGTCATCTGGTGTACTGAGTAATTCGCCCATAATGGCATTGTCGCGCGTCTTCATTGGTGCAATGAACCTGAAAGTGGTAGAAAAACCGTCTTACGCAACGATAACCCAGTGATGGTGTCGTGCGTCGCCGTCGCAAAGATAAATATGTGCCCTCTGGTTTTTCGTAATGCTTGCGCACTGTATGTACATAACTACGTATGTGTATATGTTCAGTGTACCTGTACACATACACAACGCAAACCCATACTCGTATATGAATTACGAATACATAACGATGACAATTGACAACCATCAACAACGAGTTGGTCTGAAAAAATGCCAATAATTTTCAGCGACAATTTGAATCTCAACTGCTGTCCGTACGTTTGGAATTTTTTTGCGTGAGAATGGAGTCGATGTTCGTAATACCTGCATTTGTGTCTCGTTCCATTATTCACCTACATACCTACCTGATTTCGAAAAATGCTTTTAAAAGAGGAAACTACGCTGTTTAGTTCTACATTAAGCTCATTTCACTACGTTTTTTTTCCAAATGTAATTTGGGTGTAAAGTTGAGGTATTTTTTCTCTTTTTTCAAAATAAAAATGAAAAATTCACTGAAAAACATGTACATATGTGTCATTCCGTAGGTAAAAGGCCCATTTGGTTGAAATTGAGATATGACCATAGAGTAATGTAGTAGATCAAAAGAATTCGAATAAACGTGATCCGAGCTCAATTGGTGCCAAATTCTCAGAAAAAATCAATTTTGAAATTGAAAAACTAAAAATTGAAAAACTTTGAAATTGCTCAAAAAAGTGTTTTGAAGTTTTTTTTTTACATAAAAAGTTGAATTTTGACTCCATGTACTTCTAACTTTGGATGCATTTTTAGCTGCTCAGGATGCATATGAGGATCTGCAATTTTAACACGTGATACTACTTGGTATACTTTGTCAAAAACAGGATTTTTTTTTCATTTTTTTCTTAAAATAAGTTTTTAGAGGAAACTGTTTGCGACCAAATAGGCCCTTTACCTACGGAATGACACATATTTAGGTATCACTCTTGATTTTTTTCTCATTAATGGAAGGAAGGGTGAGAGGGTTGAATCTCCACCACTCTCCCTTTTGAGCCAAATTCGAAAATTACCGCTATATTTGGTTTTGTCGCATCATAAAACACACTGTAACAAAATATATCTTTTTTAGTAGTCCATTTCATTTTTTCGTATTTCCCTTCATTTTTTGGAATTTTGAACTGACCCTCCCCCCTCCTTTTTAGAGTGTATCTAAAAAATATTGATAGATTTGGTTTTTACAAACTGAAAAACATATGTTTTGATACTCTACTTGATTTTTTCTTATTCTTGAAGAAGATTTCAATCTCCACCCCCTCCCTTTTGAGCCAAATTTGAAAAATACTGCTAGATTTGGTTTTATTGCATCATAAAACACACACTGTAACAAAATATATCTTTTTTAGTAGTCCATTTCATTTTTTCGTATTTCCCTTCATTTTTTGGAATTTTGAACTGACCCTCCCCCCTCTTTTTTGGAGTGTATCTAAAAAATATTGATAGATTTGGTTTTAACAAACTGAAAAACATATATTTCGATACTCCACTTGATTTTTTCTTATTCTTGAAGAAGATTTCAATCTCCACCTCCCTCCCTTTTGAGCCAAACTTGAAAAATACTGCTAGATTTGGTTTTATCGCATCATAAAACACACACTGTAACAAAATATATCTTTTTTAGTAGTCCATTTCATTTTTTCGTATTTCCCTTCATTTTTTGTAGTTTTAAATTGACCCTCCCCCTCCTTTTTAGAGTTTTTCTGAAAAATATTGATAGATTTGGTTTTAACAAACTGAAAAACATATATTTCGATACTCCATTTGATTTTTTCCTATTCTTGAAGATTTGAAATTCCACCTCCCTCCATTTTGAGCCAAATTGGGAAAATTCTGCTGGATTTGGATTCATCGCATCGAAACACATACATTATACCCAAAAATATCTTTTTTAAAAATCTACTTATTTTCTTTCAATTTGTTCTTATTTTTTGAAATTTTGAACCTTCCTTCTCCCCCTTTTTGGGGCGAATCTAAAAAATATTTCCAGATTTTGGTTTAGCGCACTAGAAAACATGTATTTTGACTCTCTACTCAATTTTTTCATCATTTTTTTTGGAATTTCGAACCTACCCCTTTCTCCCCATTGGCGCAAATCTGAAAAACAATGCCAGATTCGGGTTTAGCTCATCAAAATACATGTGTTTCAATGTCTAACTCAATTTTTTTTAAACCCGTGAAATTTGTAATTACCCCGCCCCCTTCCCTTGGGGTATGAGGGGCAAAGACCAAATGATGGAATTCTACGACGATAAGTACTTCAAATTACATTATTTTCATTTGTGTTTCTGTTTACCAAAGTTGCAACGTGCATGATTCAATTTCGTATATACATAGTTACACACGTATGAACCGGTTGTGCGAATGTTTTCTAATTGCAGGAGTCCAACTTGAAGACCAGCGGTGAATTAGGCTCGTAATAAGCGTCAAGTGGTAAACATACGCGGCAGAAACGCGCTTCTCTACCTTGCCAGAGGTACGTTTACGTATTTCAAGTTACGACTGCTTACGCTTGAATGTTGTACACGATTTTCGTCATATCCGCTTCCTTTACTACCTTGTAATTGTATCAAAAACTATGTTTAAACAAAGCAGTAGATAAGTACGCGGATTTTCATTGCTTGAGAAAAGTGGATTGTTTTTTGTTTTTATTTATCAACGAGTAATAACTTCAGGTGAGGCGCATTAACGTCCGTGTAATTGTGCGAATGGATAATACTCGTACGTAATGGAAATTGATATGAAATACGTTCTCATAGTATGGGTTAAACGCACGGAATATGAATCCTATTCGTTCAATGATGGATGACTCGTTCTCGTTCGTAATGTATTTAAGACCTATTGCGGAAATTTTCAGCGAGTCGTGTTTCACGCATAATTTATTCTAGGTAAGTTGAAAACAATCGCGAGTTTTCGATTTGGTAAAATTTTATTATTTGTTTTGCGCCCGTGGGCTCGGGTTGATAACGTGTTATGCAGATTTTCAGCATTAATTTTAAGCAGCATCTTTATGGACGCGGCGCGAACGTCTTCAGATATGAAGCACGAGGGGATGGAAGGTCAATTACACGCATAAATCGAAGAATTCATTTATTTTACAAAATTTGCGTTTTTTAAAAATTGTCATTTTTTGAACCCCTTTTAAAGGGAGTCAGGTTCAACCAAAAGGGTTCATGTTTGGTGTCATTTTGTAGGGAATTTTACGTAGATCATTTCTTGTTCGAACTATTTTTTCATACATGCCGTAGGTTTCGAGTGATAGTCGAAAAACTGAAATTGTGGACACGTTGGGCTCCCTGGGGGACAACGCACAGCAGTTGGAATGGTTGACTTTTGTTTTTTATACAAAGGGTACCCCAACCAACACTTAAAAGCAATTAAACGCTTTTCAGAAATTTTGCCCCAGAAACCCTCAGCTAATTCGTTTAGACTATAAGTGGAATTTAGTTTCATTGGAATTGAGAAGGATTTTAAAAGATTTATATGTACTTGGCTACTTAAGTACAGTATGTAGTATATACGCAGTAAACATAGAGACATACAGGATTACAGGGTGATTAAATGATCTTAGCCGGCGTCTAAAAAGTGGCATACGCCGGCCACGCCGCCGTACACGAGCGTCGTACCGTGACCGGACCATCAACTCGACCATGAAGCGCGCGTTTGCGCAGCATAACGCCACCGCCGATTAGCCAGCCGGCTGACCATCCTGCTCGCTGTCGTTGTAGCTATTCCAATCGTAATAACTTGGAATTACAACATTATATGCTACGTGTAGTACGCCAGTACACAATACACATGTAATGCCGTTGACTTGACGTATCATTTTGTATAGATAGCTCTTGTACGTGGATTTACATTTACTTCACCTACGAATTACTTGTACTTTTATAAAAATGAGGACTTTTGTTGGTAAAAATTGATTTTATGAAAAAAATCTCTGTTCAAAGTTCAAGTCCACTAAATTCTCTACAAATTGCGTGTAAAAACAACTTGGATTGGTCACTAAGAACGAGAACTTGAAATGCGAAAGAACGAAGAACTGAGAACGAACGAGAACTTCAAAGATGATTTTTTGAAGAACGAAAAACGAGAATGTTTTTCTCAACGTTCTTCGTTCTTTGAATTTTCTTCAATTTTTCAATTGAAAATGGTAAATCTAAACTTTAAAATCATATATCTCTGTCAGTTTTTGAGGTAGAAACCTGTGGTTTAATGCATTGAATTTTATGTAAAATTTCCTATAGGAATCACTCATCAACTTTGAAAATAACTTCAAACTTGAGATTTTTTTTTGAAAAAAGACAAAAAAAGCCAGCCATTGCGAAAGTTTTAAACAGCAATAAGTTAATGTATGAATATTGCGCTCTGGGAATCCCTTGCATGCCACCTTTTGTGAGTTTCAATCTTTCGAAAAAAAAAATAAAAAACAAAGAACGAAGAACGAGAACGATCCAAGTTCTTTTGGAACGAACAAACTGAGAACGGGAACAGTGGTTGGTTGTTGTATGCTCCCAGAACAGGAACGATCTTCGTTGTAATAGCTGAGAACGTTCGCGAACGAGAACGTTTTTTAGGCGTTCTTCCATCACTGAAAAATTCTAATGTATAATTGTAACTGAAAATAATTCATTAAATTGGTTTTTATAAAGGAAAATGATTTTCAAATTTTTTGATTCATCCATCAAATAAACATTCAGTTGAAAGTGAAAATTATACAACTAAATTTTCAATAAAAAATGTATAATTAAATTATTAGCAAAATTTTAAGTATATTAAATTTCATATAATGTCCAGGAATAATCGTAAATTATATTTATTTGTATATTTAGGCATTTATTTTTATTATGTTCAAGATTTTATTTTTTATTTTTAAATTTTAATTAATTAATTTCATCGTTCACCAAAATGGTTTTTATCATTTAAGACATACTTTACACCTGAAAAATCGTTTTAAAATGCTTATAAAAATACCAAGGAACGTGAAAAAAAAATTGAAAATGGGTCAAATTTTTGTATTATTATAGTTGAAAAATAAAACGAAAAAAAGTAAAAAAAAAATCAACATTGCACCACTAAAAATCAAAAAAAGGTAAATTATTGGGTGCAACGCACGTGCAACCGAAATTTGAAAAAGCGTTATGACCGTTGTTGGAGAGAGATAGCGATAGCTACACGTTACGCAGTATACGATGCCCCTCCCCCTATGATTATTGTTCTATGATCTTTCCGCGGTGTATCTCAAAAACCAAGTAAGCTACCATACTTTTTTTTTTAGCAAATTTGTAAAGAATTTTGTCTACTTTTTGCAGTTCTAAATTCTAATTAATTTCAACGAAAAAACAGTTTTTGCCATAGTTTAAAGTAAAAAACTAAATTTATGCGAATTTTGCCAAAAATTCACGAAAAAGGTCCTTTTTCAATCGCACATATCTCGGAATCTAAGCCAGCTACATCAACTCTTGATATATGCATTTTGTAGAGAATTTAGTGGGTTTCAATTTTGAACTGAACTATTTTTTTGATAAAAACAGTTTCCGCAAAGATATAAGCAAAAAACTGATTTTGGGGGGTTGAGATCCACAAAAAAGGGGACTTGCGCACATGACGTTTGTTCTGGAGTGAAGTATGTTGTGAAGGGTATCGAATACTAGGTATATACCAAATTTCAGCTTATCATCTCATTTTGCAAGTTCAAGGCCATTTTCAGTCTAGATTGACTGGACATTCAACCTTGTGTAGAGCATTGCTGCCATTTTTGCTGTAAAACCGAAAAAAAGAAATTCATTTCTTCGGAGTAGGGGGGGGCGATCAGTCAGTCAAGCAGTATCTTTACCTATTACTTAGGTAGCTACCAGCTAGCTGGTAGGCATGCTGGCTAGGTAGCTTGGCGAGCTACATTGCTAATGGTAAAAGCTCGCGGAGTCAATCGAACATCCTATAGTCGATAGTCGATACCTGGCCAAGGTTTATGATGCACAAAAAGCAACACGACGGGCTGTTGTTGTTATATATGACACACGTTATACAATAACACACGCGCACCTATATATAATTTTGGCGCGTTAATGCAGCGAGGGCGAGGGCGGCGGGTGCGTCTGATCTTATCATCGAAGGATGTGTAAAGTTGCCAGATTTGTTATTACGTACATAAACGTACTACGTATTCGTATAGTTACACCGCAGCCCTACCTATAGTTGCGATTTGACTGCGATGGCGAATTACCTGAACGTCAAGATTCATCCGACGATTGCTGGGAGCCCGATTGGCAATAATTACGAATGAGTAATGAAATGCGTTAATGAGTTTTTGTAATATCCGGCACGCTGAGCGCGCGACTCAAACCAAATACCGGGCCATGAGCCTTTCGCTGCAGTTTCGCACTTCGCACACGCGGTCTCAATGCGAAGAACACGAAATTGTAGATGACGTCATCGCCGACGTAGCTAATAATTCTTGTACTTTTTGTTTCTTTATATTTATACGCGTTATATTATGCAGTATTTTTGTTATATAACGCGGTCTGATAATTCGTAATAAACGATGTAAAATTATGCAAAATATGCTCGTCAAAGTTACGATCTATTGAGTAGGTATCCTAGGGAGCCCCCTCCTGGAAAATGAATTAAATTACTTTTGTTTCGGTTTCATTGTAAAAATGGCAGCAATGGCTGAAACAATTTTAAATTCGACATCATTTCCTTATTGAATAAAAAAAATCAAAGGTCTTGCTAATTCACTTTCAAGTTGAAAAACTGCTATTTATTCAATGTCATTGGAATAATTAATGAAAACCACATAAATTGCAAATTTTCATCTTAACCATGGATTGATAAGACCAAATTTGATTTTTTTTATTGAAGAAAATTGTGACTAATTTAACACTTTACAATAAAATCGAAAAAAGTTATTTATTTTCCGGGGAGGGGGGGGGGCTCAAGATCAATCGGTCACCCGGTGCACTACAAACCGGGTGACCGATTGTTTTGCCCCCCCCCCCGAATATAAATTACTTTTTTTTGGGTTTTATCTCGAGACAGAAATGGCTTAAGTAATGTTAAATTGGACCTCATTTTCTTCAACAAAAAACGAGATTAACTCTTCTACATTTACTTTCTAGTTGAAAAATTACGATTTTATTTCCGTTTATGTGTTGGCATTTCTCACTTTTCTCGAATACGACTACGCGTACCACAAAAATCAATTCGCGAAGCGATAATTAATTCCGTTAATTAGATAAAAATGTATTTGTAATATCGCTTGAATGCTTATTTAATGTTTCCTTGACTGCTTGTTTTACTGTGAAAATTCTGCTTAAAGCGAGTGACCGCGTTCACGTTTCAATGAGCGTCAATTTCAAATTGGTGCTACGTAAATAGCGAAATACCACTACAACTACAACATACGCATATATATGCGTATATACTGAGGTATCGAATAAGTATATAAATTGTAGAAGTTGATTCATGTAACGAAGAGCTGGATAAACAAATATATGTAGTATAATTTCCTTAATGTACAGTAATGAATATACTTAAATATAAAATATAATTTCAAAAAAATTTTTCATTCATTTATGTTCTATGATTTTTTGGTATTGCGAGCAAAAAAAGCGTATTTCATCTAGCAATTTGCTGGAAGGCACTAACAAAAATGTAACACTTTTCCCAGCAACTTGCTAGCAAATTATGCTAGCAAAAATGCTAGAACTAACAGTCTCAAAATCATACTAGTTTTTTGCTAGGAACGTTTGCCAGCTAGATTGTCAATTGGGGTAAATACAGGTAAACCCTAGGAATTCCGTGTTCGTGGGTTCAAGCCCTCCCCTCTCCCCTGGTAAAAAAGTAATTAATTTTCCTGAGGGAGTCGTCGAATAATTGAACACCCTGTACAATACTTAGCTGCCTATTTTATACAGTGCTAGGTACCTAGTTGCTTGATACCTGATTAAATCAAATTTCTGTCAAGATTGGTGTTTCAATTTCACTGGTTGATTTTCAAAATACGATTATATTGTCGGACGATTTTTTATGTGGGGGAGGGGAGTGGGGAACGAACTTTATTTTGCGTCAATTTAGATAATATTCTAAACTGGTATCGAATTAATATATATACAGCGCAGTATTCAAGTTGTAAGTACGCGATTAATCCTCAAAAATGACATACGAGAGATTTCTCCAAAATTGGCTGGACATGTTTTTTTTAATTTTTTTATTTAAAAAAAAAACAATAAAGAAACCGTTTTTTTTTTGTTTAAGGGTACGCTCTGTATTGACTAATTAATTATTTTGAACGAGACAGACTGTTCATAAATATTGACTATTTATCTAGATGAACGATAATGAACGTTCTTATGTATTGCGACCCGCTCCCTTCAGGGAGTTTTCTCAAAATATCTCTGTTAATTTCCAATCACCGCCTCTGTTGGGAAGCAACTTTAGAGAAACTGAATTTTTTTTTGCGGCCAGAAACGCAACGGTTCCACCATTTTTAATCTTTTACTTCACCTGATCAGAGCACGTTGTTAGTTGAATCAAAATTTGACCAACTTTGGACCTTTGGAATTTTGAGATTTAATTTTCGATCTTCTTTCTTTAACGTTTCTTTAAAATGGAGACTTCGTTCACCTAAAAATGCTTAGAGGGGTGAGGGTTCAAAGTTTGTGGCTGCAGCGGTTGTACTTTATCGTATGATATTTTACTCGATTATTCATCGTATTTTTAACAATGAATTGGTGTACTCGTATTATAGGTTATTAATGAGAAGTAAACACGATACAAATTTAAATCACTCAGAATATTATGATGTGTATGTACTCGTATTGTAACGAAAAAAATGAATTTTCTTTCACTCACCATACAAAATGCTGCATCGGAGGTTTTTAATATCTTACGCTGGCCATGAAAAAAATTAGTCAAGTTAACATATTATTTCACTGCACACCGCGCTGTATCACGTTGTATCGGAATTTATACTGTATTATACAAATTTCTACGCGATTCGAAAACCTAAATAAATAACGTAAACAAATTAGGTACTCGAAAACAACCAACCGGTTTTCCGAATGAAACTGAATGATATGGGCGACGAGATAATGTGTGGTGCCTCATAACTCCCTCCCAAAATGTTTTGCGAGGAACAACCTTAACGTAATAACTTGAGATGAACTGGTTAGGTGTAGCTGTACGTCGACGTAGGTAGGTAAGTAGGTACTAGGTAGGTAGGTAGGTAGGTAGGTAGTGAAAAACAATCGCCGCTGTACCAGTACCAAACTACCAACAACTATCTTAAATCTTGTATTTTCCATTCAACATTAAGTGTATTTTACATGTAGATATTTGGTCGCTTTGACCAAGGAGGTAGGTAGTGATAATAGGTAATCACTAATCACAATTGAGTAATAAGCTCAAGTGCATGATTATTTCATTTTATTCAATTAATGAATAATATCGACACTTATAGGTTCAATAGATTCCATATAAATGTGATTTAAAATTAAGATTTATTCAACATTTATTTTGAGGTTTAAAACCCTCTCCCACCGTGTTAAATTCAATGTTACTATTGTAATAAGCTGATTATTGAAATATTTAATCATCATTTTTGCCATTAGTACATTATAGGACCTAGAAAACTGATCAGAATGAAAAAACGTTCTGGACTCAACGTCGAAATAGCCTCGAAACGTCAGTGCAACTACCAGAGACTACATGAGTAGAGATATGCCTGTATATGTATTAGTAAACTGTAGCTATTTTTGAAAATTTTGAAAATTCGCCAAAAATCGAAAAATGAACGTTACCTTGAAATATGGTTTTGGGGGGTTTTCCATGTCCTCTTTCCAAATATCCAAGAATCGTTAAAATGCGAAATTATACTTTTTATTGATGAATTCATTTTTTCACATGGACTCATAATGAGGCGGCTGTCAAATTAACACGAAATTCGTTCATCATGACTTCTGGAAAACCGATTGAGATGCATTGTGTCGGATTGAGGATTGTAGA
The DNA here is from genome assembly GCA_003261595.1 of Maconellicoccus hirsutus. NCBI lineage: Eukaryota > Metazoa > Arthropoda > Insecta > Hemiptera > Pseudococcidae > Maconellicoccus > Maconellicoccus hirsutus. The sequence goes on along the minus strand of QBDW01000493.1, from coordinate 16,510 downwards.
TTTTCAACCCATGAAGCTTTGGAATCGATTGCCGCAATCGGTTTTTTGCTAGAATATACAGATCGTCTGGTCGAATCTCGATCTCAGAATTGTCTGGGGAATTATTTCTGAGGTCATATCCGTGTTCAGCAACCTCGATTTAGTAATATTCGACATTTCGATCGACTATCTACGCCATAGGACACGTGTAAACGATATAAGAACGTATATCTCTGCCTATACGTTTGCGTAGCTATGCAAACTATATGACACGCGTGAAAAAGAAATTAATTACGGCGTGGTACATACTTACACAGTGGGCTACATGCTCCTCCAAAACGATTATTTTACCAAAAAAAATTTTTATCGCCAGTCACAAAGACAACATAGCTTGGTTATAGTAACGTTTGACACATGTATTGTTTGAGTTGCCTATCGTACTTTTTCAGGCGAAATCACACTCATTCATAAGCGACAAAGCCTTTTTTGTAGTTTGAGTTGCATATCACATGTGATAAAGGCAAAATTATATTTTTCTTTTTGTGTAGTTTGGGTTGCATATCACACCTTGTAAAGGCAATATTATATTTTTCTATTTAAAAATCATTATTTTAACAAGACGCGTAACACGTGTGTTGTTTGAGTTGCCTATCGTACTTTTTAAAGGCAGAATTACATTCATTCATGAGCGACAAGCTTTTTTTGTAGTTTGGGTTGCATATCACACCTTATAAAGGCAATATTTTGACAAATGTATTGTTCAAATTGCGTATTATACTTGAAGAAAGCGAAATTATATTCATCAATTAACGTTGCGCATACTTCAGACTTGAAAGAAATGAAATTCTAGGAGTTTTGTTCTTCATGCAGTATGAGTTGCCTATCTTACCTTTTAAAGGTATATACATGTAAAAATTGAAATTTGAGAAGTTTTGATTTTCATGCAGTATGAGTTGCACATCTTACTTTTTAAAAGTAAAATTATATGTTTTTTAATCTGTAATCAATAATTTTACCTGGATGCTCAGAAGAAATAATATTCGGGTTGCATTGCATAAATGAATGTATTATTAACCAGATTATCACGTCTTGACAATTCATTTTTGCCATCAACAAAAAAATTAACCTTTAATTTCATCAAGTGATCAAGCGATAATTTCTTTTTCTCATTTACAGGCGTTTGTTCAGAAGAAATTGAAGGGCTTGCGGTAAAAACGAGTCAGCTGCACTTTTAGACAATTTTCACTTTTTTAGCGAATCTGGTAGAGAAAAATGAGCCGGATCGAATGGTATATTTGAAATCCTGTTTTAAGCGCTCCAAGTGGTCGTAAGAAGCAAAATACAGCTGCCTCCTAAAATTTTTGAGTAAAGAAACGAGTCAGCTGCATGCAGCTGACTCGTTTTTACCCCAAGCTTGAGAAATGTGAATTTTTGTATTACTTTTTGAAAAAAAAAATAGCCTAACGTTATTTTAAAGATTAGTAATGATTTTACAAAATTTTTCAAATATGGTGCAAAACGAGTCAGCTGCACAGTTTTCTTTCAGGGGGGATGGGGGAGGAGAGGTGTAATCGAAAACATGTCATCTGCCGGAAATAATAATACCTACCATGAAACCTACTCTCATACTTTATTTCAGCCAGTGTTACCAACCTTACTTCATGTACTATGTTTTTTTCAATTTCCCATAAAAAATGTAAAATGCAGCTGACTCGTTTTTACCGCAAGCCCTTCAATTGCATTTTACATATGCTAATTATTCCTCCCGCAACTATGTATATCCTTAACTACTCGTCCTGCAAATTGAACAGCAAAACCAAAAGAGATGTTAGGATGAATGACTAACCCCTACATTCTTTCCTACTCTTCTGTGATTGGTTACTTGGATTTAACGAGATCGAGTCCGTTTCCCATGAATCATCAAGTCGTCATAAGATAAATTTAAGAATAGATGAATCTAATCATCACTCTATTGTAAAGGCTTCCAGGTCCTCTACATCGATACCTAATTTATATTAGTCATCGAACCATACTGAACCAATTTAATCACGTTTTCACGTTTTATCTTGAAAAAGAGAACGAAAACAAACTTATTTTTGTCAGTTTATTTGGTCAAATTTGGCCCCCAATTCAAGAAAAGAGAGGAAGTTTCAAAGAAAAACATGATCAGTAAAGAAAATGAGGTTACTCATTTTTTGCTCCAAATATGTTTTATAGACGTTGTAATATAACTGGAATAGATTACAAATGCTCGTCATTGGCTACGTTCAAAATTACGTCACGCAAAGATTCATTTAAAACAGGACAATTCAATTTTTTAACGAATAAAGTCATAATTGGAATCGCGAACGAATGTAAATTCTTAATAAACGATTCGTTCAAATTTAAAAATTTTCGATTACGAATCTTAAGTCGACGAAGTCGTGTTTGTCTAAAGAATTTTATTGTTATTTACGTAAGTAAAGTAAATTTCAGTATTCAAAATTAATTAAATTCTCAGTACGACGCGTTTTCCCCTGAAAGTATGTTCGACTACGAGAAAAGTGATTCATCGGATCTCCATCGAACGTTGAAGTAATCTAAAATGTTAAAATTCTCGTAATAAATTCGATTTGAAATCTTGCAATATGGAAATTTTTCGCACCGAAAATTTCTTTGTGCTTTTATGTGGTGAAACTTGTTTATAGATTGATAAAACAACCGGAGGGTTGTCAATCAAACCAGGTAATCGAAAGATTGCATTTTTGTTACTCATTACATCCATATATTTACTTTGTTATCATTTCAGCCTGGGAGCTGGCTAATGAACAAGATCCAGAATGTTTGGGTATATTCTTCGGATTCATCGGGTGTATTAAATGTCCGGTAATCGAAGATTATATCTTACTAGTCAAGGAAAACGTATGCGTTGGAGAGTTACCTTCTGGACATGCCGTCCCTAAAGTAAAGTCTATCGCTCTGTTCAATCCTACCGTCGATGTTAGATATTTACATAGTATTGCTTACTAGTCGAAAAATCTATTCATGTAGTTTTTACTTGTAGTTTTATCAAGATTTAAATATGAAACCATGTGCTAAACATCATAGAGAAGCGTACGACATGCAGGAACATAACATCACTGATTCAGCCATATCGAAAACATAGACTTCATTAAAAACGGCCACCACTAATATCAAAACAGCGCTCCTTTACAAGTACGGGAAATTTTACATTTATTAATGTTCGCTTTTAACTTTTCATCGTTGATTTTCTAGTTCCCGAACCAAAATCGTAAAGAAGCCAGAGAAAAAGAAAAATATAAAAGGCGTATTAAAGAAGAACTCCATAGAATATTCACGGGCACAGATTCGTTCTATTTTTGCCCCACCGGAGGCGACATTACCAATTCTACTTACAGACAATATTTATATTCCGAGCAAGACAAAGAAAACTACAAATCTAATTTCTTGAATTACGCCGATGAAATTTTTTTGAAGCAAGCACATGCTTGTGGAAGTCTTAATGGATTCGCCCTTAGCCAAAGTTTGGATTATGCCCATAATTCAAGGTTACGTTGAAACAAAACAATGTAAGACGTTTTTTAAAGAAAATCAAAAACATGAAGGTGAAGTGTCGCTTTGAGCTAATCCTGTGTTAGTTTTCCACAATTTTCGTTTTTTTCATAAAATCACCGAATTTATTACTAACGTGTAAGATTATGACTTAATTATTTTTTTTACAGATATTATCTAAATCGGTTCAAAGATACAACTAGACAAGCCGCTTTGGATATAATGCTTGGTGAGTTTTATTAAAAAGAAATTCCCAACGATTAAATTCGTTGGTGGTGTTTTTACTGTTCGTTATTTTTTCCAAAAGAAGTCCTATTTATCCTATTGTGGTTCCGGCACCGGATGATTCGAAGACTATAGTAATTATTTTGATTTTTTTCCTATCCCATTTTTCCTTTCTTATATTTTTCTTATCCTTACAAAATTTAATATTTTTTCACTTGGTGATTTTTCACCCAATATCAATCGTATTTAATTTCGCGTAATTCTCGATCAGGGAAAAATATCGAAGATGATATCAGTCAGCAAAAATACAGTAGCGAAGAAGACGAGGAAGATAGCCCGGACAGTTCCGTCAACGAAGAACATTTGTTGACTATCGGACGCATGAAACAAGTTATCGACGACGTGGAAAAGTTACTAATCGAAGATCTGTACTCGGTGATAGCATCGCGGGCTTTGTTAAACGCCGATTAGCAGTTAGTACTCTTAATCAATCTTTTATCTCCTTCTATTTCAATATCTACCTCGTTCTTTGCTTGAGAGGAATATTCACGAAACATCTCTCTGTCCCGAAATCTATACAACTCTAGTGTTGACTCGTATTTCGTATTTTTTAGCCGAGTAAGTTGTTTGTAAAGGGTTTGAAGTGAGAGAATACTAAATATTATATTCCGCAGCTACGACAGCGAACTCGATAAAGTAACTAAATATCAAGAAATACCATTGAAAAATCTCAAATTATTTGGAAATCATCGTTTAGAATAATTCATAGAGTCTGTCGAGCGAACCAGTGAACTCATGGCAATCCCCAGCTGGGTCGCACGCGATGACCTGCCCGTAGCCGATCCACTTCCCGCCGCTACGCGTGCTCACGGCGGCTCTCGACACTACTTGTGTCACGACTATAAGCACATCCTAAGTCCCCTCGCTTTCCCAAAACGCACACTCGCATACTTCCACAAGACATAAGGTACCCAAGTCAGAGCTTCCATGATAGACTAGGACAGACCTTGAATCTACCCCTTCCACTCTGAGCCCTCTGACTGCCAGGGACCCACCGTTCGGGCTTTTGTGCCTTATATATATAAATATACTTCACCTTCGTGAGTCGCGTCTCGCAAACATCCTCCATGAGGGGGAGTTTCGATAAGGTCGTCGTGAGGGCGGCGAGCGGACCCTTACTAAGCAGGTATACACAGCCTACCGCAGCTCGATCATTCTTACCCACTCTCCGAAGAGCTCACGACCAAGTACGTTTCACAAGCTGCGGCTAGACACCTAACAAAGCCCTAAGAATGTTACTAACCAGGGATGATCCTAAGGGCAACCCCATTATTTATGAAAAATTGCGTCTATCTGTAATCTCACGTTTTCAATAAAATAAATAAAATATAGCAACGCTAAATTTACAACATCAGCCCCATTACAAATTACAATTAAAAAAACATTACAGAAAAAGTACCTACATACAAATACCCTTATAGTCGCCTCTTAAGACAGGCAGGGTGTACCGTGGTAGTATTCTACATCCCGTTCCCCACACGGGTAACTGTTTTCATCTTTTTTCATCTTTTTTGGTCGCCAATCTTTTTTTTTTCATTGTGAATCGTTCTTAACATCCAATTCCATCAATTATTTTTTTCCAGCTATTATTTTAATCTTAAATTCTAAAATGATAGTGTTAATAAAATCCATGGAAAACCGCACCTACATTTCGATACCACCCAAGATTTTTTTCATTTCATTAATCAAAACAAAATAAATTCAAATTAGACCAGTCAAAAACCCTTCCACTCTGAGCCCTCTGACTGCCAGGACCCACCGTTCGGGCTGTATGCCTGAAAACCCTCGTAAGTCGCGTTTCGATAACGTCCTCAATGAGTGGGCGTTTCGATAATGAGGCGAGCACACCCTTACTAAGCAGGTATATACAGCCTACCGCAGCTCGATCACTCTTACCCGCTCTCCGAAGAGCTCACGGCCAAGTATGTTTCACAAACTGCGGCTAGACACCTAACACAGCTCCAAGAATGGTACTAACCAGGGATGATCCTAAGGGCAACCCCTATCATTCACGAAAAATTGCGGCTATCCATAATCTCACGTTTCCAATAAAATAAATAAAAAATAGCAACGCTAAATTTACAACATAAGCCCCATTAAAAATCACAATTAAGACAACATTACAAAAAAAGTAAATACATAATCTAACAAATAATCTTAATAATGACAAAAAAGAACACTTAAATATAATCTCATTTAAAAAAAACACCCTACAGCCATAATGCACCACCCAGTGTGAGGAAATTGGTTGAAAAAATGATAAAATGTGAGGAAATGGGCTGAAAAAGTGAAAAAATGTGTGTAAATGGCGAATATTAACATACAAAAAGGAACAACAAAACTGATGAAATAATTACCAAAAATGGACAGGAACAAAAACTGTGTGTATAAATGCAAAAAAATGATGAAAAAATGGTCTAAATGTAGTAAATATTAGCAAAAATAAACAAAAATTAGGGTAAATCGGAAAAAATAAACGAAAATAGTAGAGCTTGCACAACTTAATTACGATGGTATCGTATTTTTCATTAAAAACTAATGAAAACCAGGAATACTATGCTATTTAAATCATACTTTGTATAATTAATATTCCCCTTGTCAGTACCTGTACAGTATGTACATTACATGTCTATGGTTTTCATATGAAATGTATATTTCAAAATTCTTACACATACCTATCTATTATCAATTGTCATTTTCAGAAATCTACTATGCCTTTAAAATTCCACCGTTCACCTGAAAATCCTATCAATTAAAATGACATGGCTGAAAAAATTCAAATTCCTAACCTAAAAAAATCCTTGCGTCGACAGTGCAAGAAAGTAATATATCAAAAAATTGTCATATCAACCTATCAATAGTCAACATGGGAAGCCTTTTACCCCTTTAAAATTCTACTACCCCATTCCCCTCCTATATAAACTCCTACAGGAATTTAGTAATTATTCACCCTACCAACGTAATACTACTTTTAAATTTCCATCTTCTACTTCTTCAGCAACAATTTTCTTTGACGTATTATAGAAATTGTAAATAAATTACTCACTTTCTTCTTCTTCGTGTTTGTATAAAAAGTGGCACTACGCCAATGAACTCCTCAACACCAATAGCAATGGCGAAATACCTCCCTTTTACGTTTAAAATCATAAAAAAGTAAATACTATACTAAGACAGCTAAATAGAACCATGCAATCGGCGAAAAACACTAAAAAAAAAAAGGTACGCAACCTCCAGCAGCTCTTGAAGTGTGACCTTAGTGGTATCCTCCCCTTCAGAGGATCCGCTTTCCTTCGTCTTGAAAAAAAGAAAATAAATTATGAAAAATTATTTTTCCTTTAATAATGAATTTTATTATATTTATTGTATTTATTAAATTAATTAATTTATTTAATTAATTGAAGTTCTTGATATCTATAATAAAACTTTGTTTTAAAAAACTCATATAATTATACATATAATTATATACTAAGAGCTGTTTACTTCTTCGAAAGTTGGACCTGAAAAAAAATAATTATTAAAAATTAATTTTATTTAATATAATTACTTATAAATAATATTAAAAATATACTTACGTCGTCGGCAATGAGGCGTGGTCAAAATGAATCACGCCTCGTTCCAGTAGTAGTGGTACTGGTTAAGGGTGTCGTCATAACTTTCTTTGGGCTCAGGGGTGCTTGATCCCATCGGCTCAAATGGAGAAAATCTTTCATCTTCTTCATGATCGTAGCCTAGAGCACTGGTACTCTTTGGTTCAAATTGAGAAAATCTATTAAAAAACAAGTAATACCTCGAATTAGCCCTTTTTAAATATGGGAAAGTATTAGTGAAAAAAAAAACCTAATATTTACCTACTCATTATCTTCTGAATTATCCTGTTTATTTTTGTTATTTTTCATTTTGAAAATGATTAAAATGATGGTAATAATTACTATTTAGTATAACACTAATAATTGTAACACATTTTTCACGTTCAGTTATTATACGTATGCTTATAACAATGTCCAACGTTCGACTAATCTTAAGCAATGAGAATTCCACTTTTCCGGAATTCTCGTTGTTTTTTTCTACTTATTCAGCGAATTAATGTTAATTTGTGTGATAAGTAGGAAAAACCCTCACGTCTGATTGAACCATCACTTCTATCCATAATTGACCGGTAATCGATTTTCGATCACTGTACATACATAATCGTAATATTAGTCTTGTTGAACTTCTCTTCAACAATTTCATTCAATATACTGTATGCATCAATGTTCGTGCAAATCACGTCACTTCGAAACCAAATACGATCACACACATCACAAACTGCATCTAATAAATTTTCATAAAATTCGGTCCTTAAATATTTCTGTAACCAAAAACATATTGTACTTATGTTATTTATTGAAAATCTTCTTTTCCTCTTGAAATTTCATTTTTTCAGAATAGATAGATCCATGTGAAACAAAAATAAAATTAAAAAGTATCTAATTTTATATTAAATACATTAAGGTTAAAAAAATTCTACTTATCTGATGCATTCGGTTGAAACCTTCAACGAATCAACACGCACAAATTCACAATTATTAATTTATTTTTTTGGGAAAAACTACTATTTTCATTACGAAAAATTTCACTGTTCGAAATGTGAATAACTCAAAACGAGTCCAGTTGATCCCCACTGTCCAACGAGAGTCTTTTAATCTGCTTATATGTCCAGCCCAATCTCAAAATTTTCCCCTGACCTCTGTTATGTTTTTGTTAGCCTGCATCTTTTGGTGTATTTTTGATATTCTAATTTTATCTTTCAATTTAATCCCCAGAATTGATCTAAACATTGAATTTTGTGTTGTTTTTAATTTTTTGTCTAATTTATCAGTTATAGACCACGTTTGAGCACCGTATGTAATTGTGGGAAGGAGATGCAGGCGTTAAATATTTGATGTTGTATGTTTAATGTCGAAAGGTCCTTTTAATATTGCTTTCAGTGTCCAAAATTTTTTCCAACTTATAGACCGTGTTATCACTGTTCTTATTAAACGTATTATTACCTATCATTATATTATTGACATTACGAATAAACTTTTTTTCTCTAAAACGTAAATTATTTTTACCTGGGCATTTTAGCTCCTCCACTGAGTCTATGACGTTCGCGTTCAACCTTTTTATCGGAGCTTTTTTCGGAAACTTTTTCTCCTCTACCTGCTTGGCGTATTTATAGCGAGAACCAGAACCATCTTTATTCTTACAGTTCCATGCTTGATGATCATCAGTGAGTTCATTACAGGCATAACACAACCATTTGGGATTGTAGCACTCCCTATACGAATGGTTCGGCTTACCACATCTGGTACAACGTTTGCGCTGCTGATTCGCAAACCTAGCATTCGACCGACCTGTTGGAAACTTATTTCGATTATTTGGCCCGTTTGTGTTGTTACCTTTCAACATAATATTCGCGGCCGTTTTGTCTCCGTCATTTCGATTTATCGTTTCCTTCCTTGATTCTTCTTCGGCTTTAAGCAGTTCTTTTAGGGTATCGAGTGCCGCGAGCTTTGTAGTTTTTGTAGAACCAAACTGTAGAACAGCTTTCAAATCGAAGTACATATCTGCTATAATATTCACATAATGGCATGAAACTCCCTGTGAATTGGGTGCCTCTAACACTCTGTGATGTTTCACTGAGTCGTATGCTTTTCTAAAATCTATAAAGGCGAGATGGAGGTTCGCTGAGTATTCGTTTAATTTTTCTATTAATAAATTTACAGTGAAGAGGTGATCGGCCGTGGAGAATCCTTTTCTAAAACCGGCTTGCTCTATTGGTTGTTGGTAAAAGAGAGTATTTCTAATTCTATTTTCGATTAATTTTGAGAAGATTTTTGCTATTGTTGATGATATACTTATTGGTCTGTAGTTTTTTATTAGATGTCTGTCTCCTTTTTTAAAAAGTAGTAAGATATCCAAAAATTTCCATGATTTAGGTTTTTTTTTTCATTTAATAGGATCTCGTTGAATAGGTTGGTTAGAAATGATATTACTCCATCTCCTTCGTATTTGATATATTCATTATAAATTAAATCAGTCCCCATAGCTTTGTCGTTTTTTAGATTTGCCACGACCGGTCCTACCTCCTCTTTTAAGAATTTCAGTTCTTTTAAATGAACTGTGTCTTGCTAGTTTGCTATAGAAATTAAGGCGTGTGAGTTAATTTCTTGTCTATCGTAAATTTTGTTTTCTTTTTCATCCTTTAGATATCCGTCCAATTTTTTCCTAAAGATTGTTTCTTTTTAATTTCTTTTTTACTTTTTGTAGTTTCTAGAATATTATTTATAAATTCGTTTTGTTTTTTTGACTTGTATTCTCTTAATTTATATTTTATAATTTTGCACGTCGCGTTCAACTCTTTTATTTTTCGTTGTTTTATTTTATATTATTTTTAAATTTTCTCTTAGAAATCAACCCGTTAATTTTTTTCTTTAATGTTTTTATCATCCGATGTTTTATTTTCTTTCATAAATAGATTGACCGTATTTTCTGTTGCCTGTGATAAAATATTCACTATCGTATTGATCGATTCTTCCGTGTTGTATTTTTCTATTTGTGATTTTACTTTTGTTAGGATTTCGTTGATTTATTGTTATTTATTTCGAAGTTTGTAATGGAGTTGTCAATTAAAAAATTTTAAATGTAGTTTATTTATTTGATTTTTGTGGTTCTCATTTGGTGAAATCCAGGTCCATCTTTTTCCCATTCTCTTTTTGAAAAACGTATTGATAATTTTTAGGTTATTATTGGTCGCTTTGATTTATTATATAAATTCTGTCTCGAAAAGTTGAATGCAATCATTGCTGTATTGTAAAGACTTGAAACTTCGCCTATATAGTTTGTGTTATTTTCATAACACCAACTTGATCACGTTATATCCCGAACAACAGAATAAAAATACCTTGTCTTGGAACACTTTCTTAATGGTAATTTAGTCCCCATTAAAAAAAAGAGGTGTAAGTTTCAATCAAAAACAAGTCAAGCGTTGAGCTATTCGGCTATTCGCTGATTGCAACATGGACCACTCTACTAAATTTCATGTTGATACCATAAATTAACCTACACAAAGATAACCCACTGGTATAGCAAAATGGTTGCACGTAAAATACTGAATAACCGCTATGACGATAGATAGCGTTACGTGAAATTGCAGGCTGAATATGAGTACCGTTGTAAACACCTTTAACTTCTCAGTATTTGTGTAACGTGTTACATACAACGACATGCACACACAGATATTAGGTGGAGAAAGATGAAACGTAGGTGCGCTATCTATGAACGAGCTCCATCTTTAACTCTTTCCAGCTCCTTTTAAGCGCAACGTTTTTTTATACACAGGTGGGCTACTTTTGTATAGTTAATCTATGGTATGGGTCAAGGTTTCCTTCATGTTTTATCCTTGTTTCTTACCCACTTTTCCTACCATCCTAAAAGTTGAATGATTTTCTTTCTTTTCTTCACTGAAATGATTTTCTTTTTTTTTTCAAAAAACTCATAAAAATTCATCTTTCTAAACAAAAATCAAAAAAAAAGATCAAAAACTCAATTTCCCTCCATATTCTATCCCCCAAGATTAGAACTCGATTGCAGCGCTTCATGTGGTGTGAAATGGTCATTGTCGTTATGCGCGTACCATTGGCGTATTAGCACGGTATCATGTTACGTCATCTATCGATCTTATGACGTCATCTAACTTTAATTGAGTGACCTAACGTGTACGGACTATGCTACTAATATGCATTGCAAAACTGCATTGATAACAGTGAAAGATAATTATTTTTATTATGATTGTGACTGTGTATGAAATTTTTATTTTCTTTAATTCAATTTCGCGTTGAAATTTCATATAGTTAAACATTTGCTACAATCAAATGATAAAAAAACAAGATTACTTGTCGTATCTTATCAAGTATTTCTAGCATCAAGCAGTTAATGTGCAATTTTAGCGTCTGGCTTTCAACGGTTTTACGTACTTGGTAATTGCAATTTAGGAAGTACGTAGTTTACATTTGTATTTGAACCCAGTGCAGCTATGTGTAGATTCCATTCGCGACGTATTTGTTTAATGTGATTGGACTTGTTAACCGAATTATGGAGTTGATGTAATAATGAAGTGTCGAATTATTTCCTCACTGGTTAATGACTGATGTTTTTTAACATTTTTTTGTTTCTAATTTCTTTCGCATTTACAAGTCTGTAATCGTGTGTTTACTCGCAAAAAGTGTTTCCATTTAACTAGTTAACATTTCAAACAAAAATGGTGAAAACCATATTACCTGTTCAACGGAACAAAGATGAATACGAATTTCAAGATGACAGCAGTCAGCCTGTTTTACCAGCATCCCCGGACGAAATGGAAAATACCGAAAGTGAGCGTTAATTATTCGATGATAGATTCCCTGTACTAGTAATTTTGTAATGGTATATTTATTGGTTTGGTTGATCGTTGCAGATATTCCTGAAACAATACCTTCGGATATTGATATAACAAAATCTGACGGTTTCATGGAAATGAAAGAACAGTAAGCTTATTTGAGACTCTCGTTTGGTAGCAATACTTTTGTAATTACGATGCATTAATGATTATGATAGATACAGATAGAGATATGCAGATACGTGAATTGTGTGCAAATAACGTGCTCTCTTTTTTTCCAGAGTTTATCAAGATAAATTGGCTGGATTTAAGAAACAGCTGCAACAATTGAAAGAAGGTAGTCACCCGGAGTATAATAAAAAATTGAAAAAATTAGAAAATGCTTACAAAGAGAGGTAGATAATATCGCAAATACAACGCGACATTGTAATTAAGTAACAACGTGTTAAATTTCAGGTTAAGATTAAACGTGGTATGGCGTGATCATATGTCTGGTATTATTGATAAGGAATTCATCGCCGAGAAGAAAGCAATTAGTAAAGAATTTGAAGAAAAAAAAATAGAATTGAAAGATACTTTGATAGCTGATCTGGAAGAAAAACGTAAAAATATTGAAAATCAAAGATTATCGATTGACATTAGCGGCGACCAAACGGAACCTAAACCCGCAATGACTCGTAAATTAAGACGTCGTCCAAACGATCCTTTGCCGGTGCCGGACAAACGGAGAAAAAATCCTCCCATACAACTCAACTACCTGTTAGATGACAGAGACATTGACGATGATTTAAGGGAGATAAATTCTGCCAAATATAGTAACGTTAAGAAAGGTAAGTAACGAGTACCCAAAACAAAACTGGCTTCTCGTCCGTTAATTGATAGTAAAACTGGGATTTAGGTGGTCATGCAGCCGACAAACCTTTAATCGAGAGCCGAATCGAAGACGGTAAATTAATGTACGAAAAGAAATGGTTTTTAAGGGGTCAGCCAGTATTCATCGAGGGAAGAAATATTTCTAAATTTCCGGCCATTATTTCAGCCATCAGAACAGAAGCGGTATGTGATGAAACGCTACGTGAACTTATTTAGGTCTGTGAAATAAAATTTTGAAATAATCTTTTTTTTTTGTAGATTTGGGTGAAGAAAACCGCCGACGCGAGTAAAGTCAGAATAAATCTTTCTCAATTGGTCAAAGGTAAAATTTCAATTAAACGGCGAGCGTCCTGATATGATATTCGTTGATGTAGGACGATGCGATGACAGTTTTCTGTGCTAATGCGCAGTAGTTACGTGATGAATACGTATTGTCAATGGATAAGTAGTGCCCAAGTACTGTACGTTTCACATTAAAGGCTCGTAGTGCACGCATTGTAACTTGTAAATGAGCATATGTGTATGTACAAGTATGTACTACGTTGACGTACCAACGTGTACTCGTATTGCTTGATGCAAGATGTCACTGCTTTTTTTCTACGACATATTTGAAAATTTGTAAAGCGATATATCCTATGTAAAAACACGTAAGTAAGTATTGTAATAAAATTTCTTCAACCATTTTTATTTCTTTTTTTGTCGATTAGCTCTGCAACTCGCATGAACCGTGCAATAAAGTACGACATGATATACATCTTAAAAAATAAAACAATTATAGTTAAAGTATCAAAACTAAAAATTTATGTAATCATTTTGTACAATCATTAATAATAATACAGATGGATAGCACCTTGTTGAGATTGAGAGAAAAATTGTGTTGAGTGTGTGTGTAGTAGTGATGTCAGGAAAAGGTTTTTCTCTCTAGTAGCGAGAGAGTTTTTTCGCCCAGTCTTGAGCAGCACTGCATAGTGTAGAAGTGAGTGTTAAGGAAGAGCAGTGAGAGAGTAAGAAAGAATTGGTGTTGGTTGGTGAAGCAGATTATCTTGAGGGAGTGCTTTTTTAACAGATTTTGTTTTTATGAATTTATCGGTTGTAATGATGATCGTTGTATGTGAGAATATACAAAATAAGGAGAAGAAATGCGCTGCATTATTTCGGTGTTTTTTGATTCTTGAATAAAAACTTTTCGGACATTGAAACTGTGTTGTTTATTATAACGATGGATTAGCATTAACATTAAAATATTTATTCTAACAAGGAATATCTTAATACATCTTTTAAGAAAACAGCGAAATAAATAGAACTGAATGGGGCCACATTACTTCACTCATTCATCTTTTCACTGATGAGTACAAAAATTGTTTTTAGTTTTTCATCAACCGCGGGCACAATTCTTGAGAGTGCATCACAAGTATATCGGTCTATTTTGTTGATGCAAAAGTCCTCAAAAAGATTGACGGAGCTGGAAAGAGTACGATAAGCCTTCACTTCCTTGTTAATGAAGTCTTGTCGCGTCATATTAATTTCCAATAACTTGCTGTTTACCTCCATAGCCATCTCTTGTATTTTGTTCATATCCAGCCCAGTGGCCCACCTCGACGTTTGCTCTCCAAGAAATTACCGATGGCTTGTTTGATGTCCTCCACATTTCTTAATGGTCTGATACTGTTACTGCAAAAAGCTAAATACTCATGTTTAAATCGCTTCAATGAACTTCTAAAAAATATACTAGCTGCAGCATCCCGATAGAATTTCTGAAAACAAATTTAGAAGAAATTGAAATTTAACAGAAATAAACTTCAATATCTCAAAATCCAAATATGAGGCCTATCACGATTCTGCATTACTTTACTTTGAATGCTTGAGACAGTATTCATGCAAACCGTGCATAAGTTACCAGGGTTTTGGTATCTTTAACAGATACTGTTTTGGTTCAAAACGTTCAAATTTCCAGAAACAACAATTCTTGAACGAGTACGGAAGTTGTAATTATCTGAATGATAATTCCATTTTCCACCATTTTCTTTTATAGGTTTCAAGTTTATTGGTTGATTTTCTCTGAAAATTGCAATTTAAACTATCAAATTTTAAAAATGTGATCAATTGACGCTTCGACCTAACCAACTGTGGTTGGTATTACACTGTCTAAACATTGGTAACACTACGTCACTAGTCGTTAGTGACAGGGAATCGGAATTTTACTCCGAGCAATAGGAATGTGTTTACACTTCCCCTCACTTCTTCGTCAACAACCACTTATATCTTGATGATTACATTTCTTGTCAATAATCGTAATCGTAATTTTTGAATGCAATGAAAGTGTAATCAAAGTAGTACAAATGAGGAGGAATCTTACTAAATTAGTGATAATAGAAATGATATATAATTGCATATATTTTTTTTTAAAAAAAGATTTATTAATAGAATTTTATTTAATTGAAATTAATACCCAAGTACATACATAGGCCGTCCCAAAGAAGGTGAGACTAAAGTTCATATGGGGAAACCGCGAACTCTATTGGTCATCTCTTATACTAGAATGAAAATTTGGTTCATTATCTATCGAATGGGACCCCGTGGAGCAAAATCGGTTGAAAACTCCGGCCTCTAGAGCATTTCGAAAAAAAGTAGTTGCTCAGACTTCTACAAAAATTTTTGAATAAAACCAAAAAGTGGACCCTTTAAATCCCCAAAAAGGGGGAGGGTATCAACCGATCGATGGGAAGTTTCGGAATACTAAAGTACATGTTGTATAGCACCTATGTTCCAAATTTCCCTTTCTGGGGAATTAATGTTGATTTTTGACCTAATATGACTCTACTATATGTATGTAAAAATACATAGAAATTATGCCTTACTTTATTTTTCTTGGCTTCTTTTGCACGGTTTCGTTCATTCTCAATCTTTTCTTCTGCATACGCAAGCTGTTTTGCCAAATTCTTTTCGTTGCTGGTTGGGGTCTTAATACCTCTTAAGCTAAGTATTCTATCAGCTTCCTGAAATTTAGAAAAATAATGCGTTAATTAGCTACACAATGGCTGAGTGATACAGAACTAGGATTAGAATTCATACTTACCGCGCTATAGTCAATCCTGAGTGATGTGCAATCACTCACCAGGTGTAGACAAATATATAATATCACCGATAAAATAATGGAATTCATAGTGTAAGTACCGATGACCCACCAACGCGTTAATACAGTGCTTCACGTAAATCAACTATGCCGTAGGTTATTGAAATGTTAAAGTAATATGCCTCGTGATAAGTGTGTAGCTGAACCAGATTTTTGATTCTGATAGGCTTATCTCCTCATAATTAAAATGCAATAATTAACTACGATACATAAGTAGATAGCATATAATTAATCAATGACTGATACTATAGAAAGAACATTATTAACACTTTTTTCCTTCCTTTTCTTTT
>QBDW01000492.1:0-73554 GCA_003261595.1 Maconellicoccus hirsutus | reverse complement strand
ACTGCAGATATGTCTCAAAATTATTCAATTCGCAAAATATGGTATTTTATTCATTCGTAACTCCGCACATTGAAAGGGGATCACAAGACTCGATTTTTAGGGTTGGTTCGATTTCGAAATATTCAAGGAGCCCGGAGCTGCAGCCAATCAAACATTTTGGACTTATGACCTTTTGGTTGCCAAAAACCATCTTCCGAGGCTGATACGCAAATTTCGACCTCGCCAGGAGATCCGCCGTATTTCAATACCCCCATTTACATAAAAAAGCTAAAATCGCCAAAATTGGACTTATGACCTTTTGGTTCTGACCGATTCAATTAATGAAATCTCGTTTCCAAAGAGACCGATCACCTTGGACAAAATTCACCAAAATTTTTCCCATCCCCAAAGGTACTTCCGTGACCAAAATTCGAGACCCTGTCGTCTATCACGTATACTCATCGACAACGTAATAACAGGTTACGATATCGTGTACCTTCGTTAAACATCCACTATCAAAATTCCCACCATCAGCCCACAAACGAGTCAATTTCGTACCCATCGTAGTTGAAAATTTAATCGCTTTGTAAATTACCATTTTTTCTGTTTTTTAGATCGTCGTCGCAGCAATAAATGTCATAGTTCCAGACGACCGGCGCGATTAATAACGCCAATTAAAGAAACGGATCGTTTAAATTCACGCAACGTGTCGGCTTTTGCGCCTTTTCGTTCAACCAGGCTTCCTAGTAATTTTTTTCCTTCACTGGATCATACTGCAGGCAAGATGTTGACTGGAGAGTGAAAAATTTAACACCTCGCTCTCCCCTTCGCCGCGTATTGCAAATTACAAAAGTAAAAAGGCGAGAAAGCCGCGCGAAAACACCGCCTTTAGAAATCGAACTCACCGTATAGAAAAGGCCAGAAGAGCAGATGACGAAATTACATGATAAACAGAGCGAGATGGATAAAAAGGTTTAATTACGAGCGCAACGCTGTGTATAAGCACAGAAGTCTGTAAATCCCCCCTCGCCTCCAACCCGTCTTCTCTGCGAGTAATTACAACCGGAGAGAAAATCGCGTAAAGCGTTCGCGAAGAGTCGGGTTTTAGAAAAGAGTAGTTGCAAAACGTACCTCATCAGACATCCTCTTGAATAATAAAGCAGACAGCGGCGAAGTAGATGATGGAGATCGGGATGGAGGAAATGTATTAAAGGATTGGGATTTGTGCTTCGGAACGCGTACGCTACCGAAGCAAACGCGACCAGAGAGAGAACCCAAGATGAAGTGGCATAGAAGGGTGAAAAGATAGAGAGACGACGACCGTTTGGAAGAGAAACGTGGTGAGACAAGATAAAGGGAAAAACGGGTCTGGCTTCTTCCTTTTCTGTTTTAATCGCGTAATTACGAGGAAAATGTGTAGCTGTTCTGCAGCCGCTTAGCTAAATAATGAAATAGTTTCGTCTTTAACTAGAAACCAACGATATTGTAAAGCAACGGAAAAACATTCCTTTAGTATTTTTTTCTCCCAACTTGACATAATTTTTTTTAAATGCTCTTTCCGCCATTAATATCGTATGTACGTTGCGACGAGAATTAAATTTCACAAATAATGCGACTAGTGGGAACATTTATTACGTCGATATTAGCTTATATTGTTTTAAAACCTTTGAAAAAAAAAGGTAAATATTACCCCTTCTCTTTTCGTAGACGGTAAGAACGCCTTAAATACAAACCTATGCAAATCATCTCGCATAAAATATATTCTTGACAATTCGCCATCTCTAGCATATTTCTCTCATTTCGTCGCATCAATACACCATTCGTCCACGTCACGTAACATTTCGCCAATCAAAACGCACCCGGTGTTGCGCACTTTGGCAATCCCTGGTTTCCCGACGTTACATTTTCGCTCTTCACTATTTACAGTCAGAATGTGGCAACCCTTGTAACGAACTCAGCTACTGGTGTAATTTCTCCCTTTTTCGGGGTTGCTGCGTTTTCCTCTCATTCCCAATTTTATCGTCATTTCGTGTAGGTATTTCTAATTAAACATAACGCCCAGACACTTTTCCTAATTCCGCGCACCCTGCCACCAACTCCGTACACAACCGACCCCTAAAGCACCTCAAAAACCGGCGCGTTTATACGAAAATTTTTCCAACGGAATAGGACGCGCACCGATACCGATAAATATCCGTTTCGTCTCCCTCGCCGAAGCATTTTTTCCTTTACTTTTTCATTTTCATTTCGCAAACGATGACGACCATCGGTTTCGATTGGTTTGAATGTACAAAGTGGACCTTTTTTTCGATGTGAAATTTCATCTATTATATTTTCAACGTTTTATTTAGACGTTAATAAAATATTTGAAAACGTTTTTTTTTTTTTGAATCGACATTTTCACACGAAAATGTCAAAAGTCGCGAACATTTTTTTTTCAAACCTTTTCGAGCATCAATTATCTGGTTAATTTTTTTTAGGATTTTTTAGTATTTTATTTCTTATTTATTTGATTAATCGAGGTCTCTAACGAATTTTTTTTTGTTGAAAAATCATCACTTTTTCACTAATTTTCTACTAAATTTTCAAAAACCTTGTCCTCTATATCACACCCTCCCCCTCCTTCATCAACGAGGTCAAATTTCAGATTTAAAAAAATCTGTATTTAAAAAAAAACAAATTTTAGTAATAAAAAAATTAACGCATTATATGCTTTTTGAAAAAAAAGTATATCACATCACATATTCTATCAGTGTTGCCAATACATAAAAAATTGTCAAAAATTTATCAAATTTTCAAAAATATTTCGCGTCGTTTTTTTAAATTTTTGTACTACTTTTTGACGAGATTCGCTGCTCTTTCGCTACTTCCGTAAACTAATTTTGAAATCACTACTTTTTCACTACTTCCACTACCTGTTAGACACCCTGATTATATATAAATTTGAAAATACCATCTTTGGTAGTGCTACAAATTCGATGAAAATTCACCGCAAAATTGTCATTCTTCTGTTTCGGCATCGCGATAAAATTATTTATCATCGTAGCCGGTGCAATTTTACGTATCACTGAACGTATAAGAGGGTTATTACGACGAAAAAGGCTAAAGGCAAAACGGATCAGCGAGGGGTCGGGGTTCGAATTTCGTAGGGATGAGTGATGGAACGCAAACGTCACCTGGGTCTCACCGCTCTCCATAGAGGTTACAAGAGAAATGCGAAAGCAACGCTCGTGCATTCGCGTCGGGTGCGTGAAGTAGTAACTCGTTCATAACAAGGGAATTATTATGCTCAGGCACGAACCGTATATTTTGTAATTAAACGGGGTGTTTTACCGCTCGCTTGTCGAAGCGCCTCGCTTTCACTCCTTCTCCTTCTATGCCGTCTCTCTTTCTCTCCTGCTCTTCGACTCTTTCTCCGTTACTCCTACGCGCACACGTTTTACACTTTCGATTACGTTTTTTGCCGCTCGTTCGTATATGTATAAACCCCGCCGATAATCGTATGAGAGACGACATCACGTATTCGTATTATAAATGGAGGTGCGCGACCACGACGACGTTCATTTAAAAACAATGATAGTCTAGTACAACCGTATCAGATATCGTAATTATTCTATACCTTGCAGCATCCCCTTTTGTTTTTTTCCCCACTGTTCAAAAAACCCGATACGAGTTACATTTCGAGAATACATACGCTATAGAACATCATTAACGACAATGACAAATTGGACGTCGAGTATAGTTAACGACAAACCTACATTGCCAAAACATACATCCCCTTTGGCCACGACCGCCGAAACACACGCTTCTGTTTCAAAAATGTCAGAAAGTCATCTTATGTAAACATGTGAAATAATCAATTTATCAGCCGGAGCTTTGTTAAAAGGACCCTATTCAAGTTGCTAAATGTCATCGAAATTATATACCATTACTGTTTTACTACGTGCGTACATCGAACACACACACACACATCCACCATAGACGACTTGACGAATAGTGTTTTGTCATAAAACACGCGATATGTATTAACGATTCACTTGTCAACGTAAACTACAAAAAAAAATGAAATAAAATAATCCAACCCTAGTGAAATTTCTCCAACAATGAAAACTCAACTCCACGTCATCTCTCATTCCAAAAACCGAACAAAATCACCAACTCGAAATCATCCGCCTACGCTACCTTCAGCATTCATACATCTACACACCACACACACATATTAATAAAGGTAAAAGCAATACGTAATATAACAAAATAAAAAGCACACCACCAGAGGAAAGGGGTAAATAGTGAATAAAACGTAAGAAGTGTAACCGGAGTGTAAAGTGTAATGAGGTGAAGCGATTTTCGTTTCTTCGCGATAACGAAGGCAACGACGTACCAGAGGCAAGAGCGGGTAAAAAGTTGAGAACGATACGATGTTCGTTTTGCGATGGGGATGACGGTTTATAATAGCGCTACTTACCCCCGTCAAACATCGCTGTGTAGCTGTTGCCGCTAATGCCGATGCTGTTTATAACGACATCCCTAAGGACTCATACCTACTATCCGCAAGATAATAACCTAGACAGTAAAGCATTTGTTTTCTTCTTTCGTTTTATAACAATGTACACCAACTATCGGATTAAGACGACGAGCGAAACCTAAAGAAATGGCAAATGAACTAAGTTTTTTTTCCTGCTCATATCGTTACACGAGTTATACGATTCGTTTTTGTCAACTATTTTTTTTTCGGAGGATTATTACCAGCACATTCGATGACCGATATGGTTCTTCCTCCAGTGTTCTTCAAAAATTATAGACGTATGTTGTTATATTTTCACCATTTTTATTCAACACAGAAAAAAAGTGCTCAAAAAATATGAAATATGCATGTAACGCAGGGAAAATGAACTGATTTTCATTCTTGAAAAATTTCGCCTCCTTCCCCTTCCAACACACATACACCTCCATACACCTCTGAACGTAAGCCTTCTCAGCATCATTTTCTCCTTTTTATTAATTAATTGAATTTATCAGAAATTTAAGAAAAACAAATTTCTTCCCAAACACCATTTCATTCAGTTGGTCATCTAAATAACCACAAAAAATCGGGTTTATCATGGAAAACACAGCAGAAGTGAGAACTTCTTCGCACGGACACTTCATAAATAAATAATTCTACATTGAATAAAAATAAGACTCAGAGTCATTTTAATCTGTGCATATTCAAAAATAGAAGATTTCAAGAAGTCGAACATATGCGCGCGCAGCAAAAAGGTAAGAGGGAGGGTGATGGTTTGACATCAGTCGTTTTGTATTCACCAGTTCAGTTCTGCGCGCGCCGAAAAGAGGAGAGGGAACACAGTGTGACGTCAGCGTTATGCATAAAGCGTTACGCTTTTTTCAATTTGGGTGCCAGCAAAGAAGTTCTCACTTCAAAAAAAATTGCCCAAAATGTTCCAATTTTTCACGCTTGAAAACTTTTGTTTGAATTTATTTTTGATAGATCAACGATAACAAAAATTATTTTAAAAAAAAGTAATCCATAGAACAACTATTTGACTCCTAAAAAAAACAAAATACAATTGGCCTAGGAAAGTTTTGAAATATAAACGCAATTCACCGTCATAATATTTTTTCCACCAAAAGTGACTATTTAATAGTACAAAGCGACTATTAAGCACTTCCTGCTGAAAATCGAAAAATAAGGTAATCAGTCAAAGACATAAAATCGAGTACAGCAATTTGAATACACGTCACCGCAAAAAGCGTTATTCCATCAGACATTTAAGACGAACACAGCACGTTATCCACGTCAAGTTTCGAATAGGCCTTTCGAGAGTTCAACAGACAACATAGACGCTTCTCCCAGCACAAAATCTCATGCTTGATATGTTACTTTTGTTACCTTCACCTCTTCACTTCGACGTAAAATTACCTCTAAAAAGCGTTTGCGATTTAACAATCGAGGTGTTTTTTCGTGTTTATCACGAATGACAAAAATTCGCCATAAATTATAAAATTAGACAGAATACAGTCACATCTAAGCGATAAAAACGGACACGTTTAGCCCATTAAAAGGTAACGAAATTTCATTTATGCGCGAGATTATTGACTGCATTAGATGGCTTGTTGAATTAAACGTTTCTATTTCATTTTCCGAATTAAAATAATTTTCGCGTTGAGTAAATTTTTGGGAATTTCACAAAATTTGAGAAATTAACGAGCGTTGATGTTTGAATGCATTTCGTTTTTTGATTTTTCACATAAACGTCGGATTAAATTTCCATTTAGTTTGATAACTGATCTTTTCAAATTCAAAAACAGTGAATCTAACGGATTTTTTTTGGATAAATCACCACTTTTGCACGACCCTTTTTACCAAATTTTTAAAAACGTTTCAACTTCATCTCCATCCTCGTCCCTCCACAATCAACCAGGTCAAATTTCAAGTTATAAGAAAATCTGCACTTGAAAGAAAATCATTCTATCAAAATTATGAAAAAATAAACGCATTATATGATCATCAAAAACAATATAAATATGACATCATGAATTACGACAGTGCTGTCAATTTATAAAAATTGATAGACATCTATCAAAAATGTACAATTTTAGCAGTTTTTTCAAAAAATATTTCTTATTTTTTTATTCTTGCACTACTTTTTGACAAAATTCACTTTTTTTTGCTTCTTTCATTACTTTCATGATTTACCTAGTATTCAGTAATTACAAAAGTATGTGTAGCACAACTTAGGAAGCATGTGACGTCATATTGATTTCATTGCAGGATGAAGGGGAAAGGAGAGGTAGATTTATACTTTCAACTGGGGCGACTTTTTAATTCGCAAAAATAAAATTTTCAATTTCGTAATACAGTTTTACTAGGTCGTGACATCTTGAGTGACGTCATATTAACAACTAAATCACTTTTAGATCTGAAAAATTTGAAAATAATTCAGTTCATTTTATTCGACGAATATAGCTTTATTGGAGTATTTATGCAATCTCCAATACGATGAATAAATTTCCTCAAGAATAAGATTTCTATCGCCTTCATCTATCATTATTCTCATTTTTAACATTTAATCGAAATAGATTAACGTATTAATACAATATAAATAAGGCGTCCTCTACAACTGCAACTTCATCGTTCAAACTTATTTTGCATATCACTTTAAATTACACGCAACATACACATCAAACCACAGAGCATCGATTCTTGTAATACAGTACAACAAATTCAATTTCTTCTCTGTGCTTTCCTATCAACCAACGTCGCCTCGTCCGCGTAAAATTTCCGATTCAACGAACGCCATTTACAAGCGAATCTCGGAATCTCGGTACAAAAGAGGCCAACTATTGCGGAAAATTCGTAACCTTTCGAAACTTATAAGATAGGATAAAATCTAGAAACCCGAGAGAGATTACCGTAATAACACGCACGAATAAAAACTCAGCAATCCGTGACACATCCGAAGCTTTTGTAGTACAACTTACGTCTCGAGGGATGATACGAAGCTCGTCATTAGTTTTAAATATTTTCGCCCGGTAAAATGAACTGAAAACTATCGTAATGTCGTACAACACAACACTTCTTCTGCCTTAATTATCACCTTCGCTATGTAAATTTTCTTCTTCGCTTCTTTGAAAATAATAATAAATAAAAGGTTAAACCGCACGTAGATTTTTTCATTTAACGCTTTGTTATTTCTTAATTACGTATGCAAATCGGCATAAGAATACGATGCGACAACGATACTGGCATGGCATCTGTACGTATTACGGGGTATCGAATACGTGTAAAATTATACACATTATTATGGTAACTCGATGTGATATAATTTGTACGATGTCATCGCGGCCGCCGCCTTCGTAGGGTACGAGGACGATTTTCCAATCCCATTCCACACGAATTTCAACTTGTTGCTTATATTATTTATGTTCACTTGTAAACTTCTGGTACAAGTGCACTTCGCTAAATTACGGCCCGCTACCAGCCGCCTCCCTTCCATACGCGCCTCCTAAACAGCTAAACTTTCTATCTTCTTCCTTCGATGCCGGTAATGAAGCTTTTAAACATTAATGAGCTGAACCGTTTTAGCATTCAGGTACCGACGAGAAGTTTACGATTTGTAAACTGTAATTTTAAACTTTGCCACGCGTTTTCCAAATGAAAATGTTACCCGTGGGCATGAATTCTACTTTTCACTGATCACATGGACGAATAACATTTCGTGCGACGGCTTTATCGGAAACTTTTTAATTTATTATATCACGTTACCCGGGTATGTTTCTTTTCCCATAGTTTTCCCATTCTTGACTGCACGCTTCGACGATAAACGCGGTGAAATTTTCTCCCAGCGTCACTCTCGCGATTCCAAATTTCCATCATATTTTCCAAACAAGTCATGGTCAGAGGGGTAAAACGGGTGAGAAACCATACGAAAAATACGCCATCTATACGCGGCGACTACATGACGAAAAGGCAGTCCGATTTTGTCGCGTAGTCTCCATTATATATATACATTTTTTACGACCAAATTGACTGCTTATTTCGCGCTCGTAAAAACTTCCAAAGATATCTCCCCGATACTCCGCCCTCCTCGAGCTTTCCCCACACGACCAAGTCCGTCATACAACTTTTCGAATGATCCGTATAAACGATTATGGTTTTGGTAGCGTCGTCATTCGCCGATTATAACAGTCGTTCGATCGCCTTTAACGCGTATTTTTATCGCCCGCTAAACATGCTCTTAGTTTTCAATAACGACGCCGTTTGCTGTTTTTTATTTTTATTTTCGCCTGCTTCGTTTCTACGTCCTATTTTACTTCTTTTTTCGCTCTTTTTCGTCGCCTTTCTATTTTCTGTATAAACTTTCCAAAAACAACGTGTATTTTCGTCGACGATGAATTTCTCTCGAGTTGATAATTTTCGAATAGGTAGTACAGTCGTAATAATTGATCCAGAATGAATTTACTGGAATAGGAAGTTTGGATCATAGATGCTACGTAACGTGCGCTTTGATATTCCGCAAGTTACACCGATTGGTTAATATCTTCTGTCCCCATTTTGGAAGTTGAAAGGTTCCACATTGTGCATTTTCAGCAATAACTTCTTGAATTGTTGAAATTCAGAAAATATGTTTCCACAAAAGTTGTAGAGTACAAAAAGATGAAACTTTTTTGCATAAAACTTTATCTCGTTGTTGGTCGAACGAAGGAGCCAGCGCCAGGGAAATGAACGAGTTTTTTGAAGCGAAAACTTCTTGACTGGCACTCAAACTGTGAAAAGCTAACGCGATGACGTCACACTGCGCTCCCTCTTCTCTTCCGGCGCGCGCAGACGTTAGTGAAAATTGAACTGGTGAACACATAACGTTACGAGACCGACCGGCGTCAAACCATCACCCTCCCTCTTCCTTTTTTACTGCGCGCGCATGTGTTCAACTTATTGAAATCTTCTATTTTGAATAAGCACAGATTAGAATGATAACGGCTCTGAGTCTTATTTTTATTAAATTTACATTTATTTATTCATGGCGTATCCGTGCGAAGAAGTTCTCACTTCTGCCGTGCGTCTTCCATGGGGCAACCGATTTTTTTTCAATTGCATAAAATTAACTAAATCCAAGGTCATTTGCTGTAGCGTTCTAAATTGCTTCAAAGTGATGTGTAAAACAAGAAAAAAACAACACCATTCACAAATAATCAGTTTAGGGGGGGGGATGGAACCCATTTCTATGACTATTCATGAAACACTTGTTGATTTCTTGAAATTAATCTCTTTCGCAATAATTATATTATCTACATTACACGCCTCATCGTTGAGTCACTAAAAAGTAAATATTAAATTTAAAACATGCCCGAGCAGCTATCTCAAATTCATCTTGAATTACTTCATGGAAATACCAAAGATCGGCGAGAATTTCGTTACAGTCGCATGAATTTTTTTGACACTTACCTAAAACAAAACAAAGAAACCCCCATTAAATAAAATAATCCAAAGAACAATACCATAAATAAATTAAAAATACGTCTTCGAAGCTACTACACAAGCTACTAGTAAAAATTAAACAACTCGTAAAGATAACACGTCGTAGAAATAAAAAACTTCAACTCAAGTACATAATCCAATCATCGCTACCGAACTATTATCTCAACGTAACGACATCGATAACCACGATAAGCGTCGCTTTTCGACTACCTTGTATTTCCACCAACGAATTCCAAAATGAAGTATATGCCAGCGATGAAATTTAATTCATACAATACAATCGCATAATAGGTGGCATTTTTGTCGGCATCTTGCGCTTTCACAAGTACCTTCCTTGATCCTTTTATTTGTGCGCATTCACAGTGCATAATATCGACTGGCTCTTTCTCAAGACTTTAAATTTAAACAGAACCGTTTTCTAAACTTCAGACGGTAAATCACTGCGAACTAACAACATTAACTAAAGCAGGTGTTCGAAATTTCGTGGTTTCTTACAGCTCGCACAACAAACTGAGCTACTATAGATACCAACTATAGCTATACAAAAAGGTACGACGTGTAACTTAGGTAACCACAGTCAAAAGACACGTCCATAGTTCCACACTGGCATCTTTACTACGCATCATCTTGAAATTTTCGTTTTTTTGTCATATTTTCACTTTTCGAATGCCACATACCAGTTTATATTCCAAATATTAAATAAATTACTATCTTTAGGAGATCTTCGCTTTCACGAAATTCACCCCTTTACTCCAGATACATATCTACTGCTTCACCTGTTGGTTATTTGGTTACTATATACGATTCTATTACGTAGTAGGTAGATATATGACGTTCAAATTGCATCCTAGTCCGTCTCTAAACCAATTAAAAGACCTCAATCTTCAAAAACCAGCTTTTAATTTTCATTAATGCTCGAAATAAAACAACCATTTCTACACGCATAACACAAACACAAAGTACTTCATAAAAAGTACATCACCATTACATCCAACGAAGAAATCCTTCACATTACAACGTTTCATTCCTTAAAAATTTCCAACACCGTATCCAAATCTTATAACAATTTCAACACAACCGCAACACATCCCGCCCACTATAAAATCACTTTCAAAGAAAAAAAAGCCCCTCAAAAATTCATCAATAAATTATTCGCACGCTTTCGGCGCAACTCAACGTGCGAACAACGCGATACAGAATTTTAAAAAAGCTTCGACCGAAAAAAAAAACCAAGAAAAAACCTATTTCTCTTCACCATTTTAGGATATTTTCAACGATAATCTGTATAAACTCCCTAAAGGCGACTCCACTCTTCTCCTAATCTACCTATCTTTTGAAGAACTTTACTCGAAAGCTATTCATAAGTTCGTACATTCATATAAACTCTGTCAAACATTATTAGACTTCTGGGACAAGTACCGGGGTCGAAACGAATAACGCTCGGTACACGCCTGTGGGAAATTTCCAGCATAATTCGTTCGACGACGTTTCAACATCGACAACGGATTCCTTTCCACGAATGTTTTCACTCTTTGATATCGCGATATCTTTTCCATTATAAGCATAAAATGAAAAAAAAAACCGTCTCGCTAAAATTTCACGTTAATCTCCTCATTCATTACATAGATAATTTATAAAACAAATCAAAGAAATTCGTGATGGGAAACTTTTCAAAATACGTTCGCTACTTCCAGGACGAAATCTATACACAAACTTACAAGAATTTCAAACATTTCCGCAAATGCTTCCAAGTTGCACGTTACAACAGAAAATCAACCACCACTTTTCTCCTGTGTAGCGTAAAATCATAAACAGCGATATTTTCCATTTTCTATTAAACAACTTCGTACAACCCTCGAGTGAAATTTTGTCTCCTATGTACTTACATAGAAGCGCTTTCGCACAATGGTATTTTTCAAAATAAGCCATTTTCGAGTCAAAGTTTCCCGAAACTTGGATATTTCGAACGTAAACTTTAAATAAACTGTTTCGAAAAAGTGAAACGAAAAAAATAAAAAACCGCCACCCGATGAAGACGACGCGAGAAGAACAAAAAGACTCCAATATCGTTTTCCAGGCCGAAGAAAAAACTCGCGACTTTTCCATTATCAAAACCAAAGTACTTGGAAACTGCGCGGACGAGCTTTTTCGACGAAAAGAAGTTAAACTTTTTAATAAGTTAAGAATCGAGCCCGAGTACAAAAAGCGCCAATGGGAAAAAGAACGCGCGAATTTGCCACGACACGGGGCGCCGAAACACCCCGCCCCCACACCCAACCAACTTGTTTGAGTTTTTTCGACAATTTAAAACTTCACCACTTCTACAGCGAAAATTCTCCGCCAACAAAATGGCTGACGTTATATTTTTTCGTTTCTTCGCCAACCGTCGCTACTTCGCCGACAAATCCTCTCGCATCGTAATCCCTAGACGTAAGTCAACTTTTCCATTATTATCTCGGGAAAAACAGGCTCCGAGAATACGGCAAATTGCGTCGGTTTTATCCGGCTTTTTTCTCCTTTCCTCGGCTTCGTGCTCCTCGCGCCGCCGTTGTCTGCAACTTTGCATTTATTTTACTTATTTATTCTTCTTCCTTTTTCTTACTGGTTTCATTCTTCCCTATGAATAAACTGCCAGCATCACCGATGCAGCCGAAATCCACCTAAGTGTGAAGATTTTCCCTTATCTTGCAGTTTTTTCTCACAGGTGAGTAATAATAACGCTAAGACGTGATTTTTTCAGTCAAACCGTTGCCATTTCCTTTACTTTATTTTTCAGTTTAAATATAGAAAGAGATACCTAGTCATTTCGATTCAACTTGCGTAAATTTTAGACTTGGGAAATTTCACAAACCTCACTCCCTCCCACATTTAGTCAAGTCCAAAGTACCATACACTGTTTACATTGTTTTCCCCAAAAAAATTCCACGCGATATATTTTCTACAACACTGAATTATCGTCACCACCGAACGAGCTCGTTCATTGGCTCGCACAGCATCGTCTGACGAACGCAGATATAACACAAAACGCCAAACCAAGAACAGCGAATAAAACGGGCTCGTACGAAAATAGAAAATTCGTTTCCATCCTGATGAGACGTCATTCGACTGGAAAACGTTGAAGAGGAAAAAAACCCATATACGAGCGCACCGTACAGTACACACATACGCGCATACACTCCAACGAAGGGGTTACACTTACATAACGAATGCGGCACAGATAAAAGCTAGGAAATAGCGAAACGAGCAGGAGCAGGAAGAAAAAAAAAGGATGATAAAGAGAAGAAAAGGAAAGACATAAAAGAGATACGACTCGCTTCACTCGGTTTGGTTGCTTCTCATGAATTATTCATAAGCTGCCACACTACACCGAATCGAATTTAAATCCCTCCGCGTTCCATCTTCGCTTCGTCCTCTAAACTTTCCTTCGTCTGGAATATTTGTCATAACATTATTTCAAAATGCACCGAACACATCACGCGGCAGCACGGTCGCGCGCCCGAGGCGCGGCGCGCGGTAAACGAACGCCGGCTTCGCTGGACCTTTCAGGTACCACTATCTCTTTAAAATAAACCATTATCATTATTACAAATATATGATAATGTTGGCGCACATCAGTAATTCTCGATGCGTATTCCAAGATACCGATACATGTATTTAAACTATATTTCTCCCTTTCCCTCACCGCGTCTATGCTGGGCTTGTGATCTTCCACCAAACGTTACCCTTCCTTCTACTAATTCCGTCGAACGCATTACCATAATCTCGTATTTAAATAACCTTTCTATTCTAAATGTAGTTTATATTCGCCATAATAGTATAGTGACGTTTCCGATAATATGGAATCGAACTCTATCACCGGTTTATTAACACAACGTTCGTATAACGCTATCATCCCTGCTGCTCCCAACTCATACACCACATGTGTATACTCCATAATATTATCATTTCACCACCTACACGTCCCAGGCTTCGTACTTCGTTTATTTCACGCGCCTTAATTCGTCCAAGCTCATCGATATTTTTACTTTCAACGCAACTCTGATAAACGTATAAAAGGTATTCACATTTCCCCAAAAATTTTTAATTTTATTACGCCGGAAATCTACACGAAAAAGTCGTGACTTCAACTCATCCCTCACTCGTGAAATCAAAACTTCGCACGACTCGCAGCACCGCGCGCCTCCCGCGCGCGACACCGCGCCACGTAACGTCAACCAACCGAAGTAATTACATTTTCTTAACGCGTCACGATATGAATTTTAAGGTAATACGAGAGGTAACTTAATTGGAAAAATCAATTCTCTACTTATAGCCGGGCGATTTAGCGGTATTATCCAATTAAAATGTTAATTTAGACGGACCCCTTTGCGAAGGGGTAAAAACGTCAAATGGAACCATCGAGCTTGAAATAAATACACAAAAGCCACTGACCCTTTCCTACATTCATCAGACGATACGCGTCCTATTCTCGATGCGTTGATTTAAACGTGCATCAATTGTTCCTGCGATCATATGGTGTGCACTGGGGTTGTCAATTTGAAAAAAAATCGATTAATCGATTTGAAAAAATTCGAGCGATTTGTAATTCAATCGGATCAAGTCGATTCAACTCGATTTTAAGTCAATTAGGTAATCGACTTGATTGTTCGACGCGATCAACTCAACTCAATTTAATAGACTCGAATCGATTTAAAATTAAGCGAATTGATTCCAGTCTATAAAAAAAATGATAAATAATATTGATTATAAATAAAATAAATTAAAAAAATAATTTTATTATATAATTTCCTTCATCAAAATAATCCTTCAGTTAGGCATTTTATTAAAAAAAAACTAATTTTCGTATTATCCAAATCAATAAAATTGAACATAAAAAAATTTGTACTGAGAAATTTTTCAGGTTTAAATTTTTCCATATTGAAGTTTAACCACATTTTCATTATTTTATAATCAAATACAACAGAATTTTCACTCTGTCAACAAAAATTGTCACCAAATACGATAAAGACAAAAATATGATCAACTCGATCTCTAACAACTTTTTTAAGCACAATTTTTCAAAAAATTTGATCACAAGGTCCGCAAGGCCTTTCAATGAAATGTATTTCAAAGGGGGGAAAATATAAAAACGATGCCTTTTCAAAGTTTGAGAAAGCAATGAAAAAAACGTGCCTTGTTTTACTCCCTGAAAAATATATATTTCATATTTCCCTCCAAGGTTAATTATTAGTCGACAAAAAACCTACTAACGAAGATTAATTTGATAAATTATACAAAAAATGGCTAAAATAAAAATTGTACCACACGATATGCTTTCCAACAACTCAATTAGAGTATTTCGCTTGGTGCATCAATTTTTCGATCAGATGACATATTATGCGAAGTTGCTCATGTTAATAAAAATTTCCTTACGAGGTTATTTGCCTGGAGAAAACAAGTATATACACGACGAAGAAAACCAGGCTATATGTTCAGATCCACTTAAAAAGTTTGGCCTAAGCCCAAATATTTTGATGACTCTTTTTACCCTCGGTTCGTCGTTTTCCTTTTTTTTGCTGTTTCTGAACACCGTTGTCGTGTTTCTCGTTTATCCACGTTACTGAAATATTTATACGAACAACGATTATTTTACGCCGCGGAACGCGTACTAGGTACGGACTACCTAGCAATCCTGCATAAGCTCGGCTTTTTATTATTTGTGTAGTACTCCGACGATGGTATTTCGTAAGTTTTTTTTCCTTCATAAAGCTTCGACTCCTCGTTGCTACTCTCGCCGTCATATCTTTTACTATCGTGTTAGTGCACTTTCATAAATATTTCGCGTATTACGTATGCATATTATTTTCAAATATCATCCGTACTACATAGTGCTTCGGGAATTGCCGAGGTTCAACACATCACTAAACGCGAACTTCAAACGAATTTCACAGCCGACCAATTAAGCCTCTATCGTGCAGTACCTCAGGACTTACGCGGAGTTTTTGAAATTAACAAAAGCGACCATCGATTTCGGCACAACGTGGAAATGTATTACATCTACGTATAGTGCTGGTATACGATGTACACGTATACACGTATCCGTACCCACTCTCAACACACCCTCTGAATAAGCTTTTGATGCAACATTGGCGAAAAGTTCGACGAACGGCGTGGAAATTACAAGAAAATCGATTTCCACTTTTTACCCATGTCTGTGGCGCTTTCCCCCCGAGTTGTACTTTTATCGCTCGACGAATTTTTCCGCGTTTACTGGCAATATAAACGTCGACGACAAAAAACCAACGTATTGGTCTTTTTTTCGCGAAATTTCCACGTCGTGTATGTGCATATACGCGGTCGCCATTGCTTTTACGCTACAAGCAATATACGTGCACATATCAACGAAGACCAATCCGAATGCGCGCCAACAATTACCATAATTATCGGTCATTTAAAACAAGCCTTCGTAATTGTATTTAATATCGCATGAATAAAGTATCGTCGTAGTCGTCCGGACTAATTTGTCTTTCTCGTGAATCGATTTCAATTCGGACGACGAAAATGTTTTCATTTCGTGTTCATACATATACCTACACATTTAGTCGCACATATATCGTCGCCATCAATTCCATTAATTCACGAACGCCGCCATTACACGTGTACGCCAATGTATACAGAGGTACTACGACCATCGCATCTTTCTGTATGCTCAATCATTCACCACGATTGTGAAATATCGCGTAACGATATTCACCAGATACATTTTTAAATCGAGATTTCTACGTATGTTTATTTTCATACTTTCGGAGAGCAACAGAAATGTTGATAAATCGAAAGAACGTTTGGCAGAGGAAAAATTGAAGAAAATGTTCAATTTTTTCATTTAAAATAAATAATTTCTTTTTTTTGGTATCGCAAAAATAATTCTTCTCAAATTTACTGAAAAACATGCTCCGGATAAACATGATAATTATTTTACAAAATAACCGCAACATCAATTGATTTTTTTTTTTAATATCAACTTATTTCATAAATTTTTCTCTCAGTTTCTCAATTCATTTAAATAATCGAAGAACAAACTAAAAATTAACATTACTCATTGATCTATGTCCGCACTCAGACGAACCTTATGCGATACTTATTAAAAATTTTTCTCACGAGTTTTACTACCTACGAAACAAGACATAAATTAATGACAGTCAATATGCCAGATCGAAGCGTCGCAGCGGTACCCGGAGGCTCGTGTTTTTGGCCGATGTAACTTTTCATTCAGATACATCAGCAATCAGCATGACCAAAAAAAAATACGATACGTAACATTCTCATATAACTCGTTAATTGAATAATACGAATTTTGCATTTTAACCGCAAGAATAATTAATTTCATTGATGCCAAAATTACTCCGCTTATTCTTTTTTCGTACTTCAGAAGTCCATACGAAATACATGGTTCGCAAGACGACCGTAATTACCGATGAAGGACGAATAATTATTTGATAATATACGTGACGTGAATTACAAGTATTATTTTTCGTTCGTCATACTTCTGTTTCATTATTCATTTTTTTTAAATAAACAAATATCGCTTTGAAGATAAAGTATGACGATAAAAAACGATCAAATTACGTCAATTTTCCCTTTTTTTTCAAATAAAAAGGAAAAAAAGGCATTTTTCAAAAAAAAAATGTGGCGAAAATTATAGTTAAAAAATTGCAGATTTGAATCAGCTACAAAAAATAATTATTTGCAGGTATATGACGTCATTATCGCTTTAAAGATGAACTATGATGCATTAAATTACGTCAACTTTCCCCCTTTTTTCAAAAATAAAAAAAGACATTTTCAAAAAAAAATTTAGCAAAGATTGTAATTCAAGAATTGTAGATTTGGATCAGCTACAAAAAATAAAAATTTGCAGGTAAATGACGTCATCAACCGTATTTTCAATATGAATCACTTTTTGAAGATTTACACCATTTTTTGGAACTGTCACTCGAGATGATTACTTCAACTGCAATTTTTGTTATTTTATTCACTGCGTTAATTCCAGTTTCATAATCTGAGCCAAATTTACAAGACTCCAGAACATGAGACATAAAAAACGAGGCCATTTTTTGATAACATCGAAGAGCAATACGCTTTCCACCAGATTCTTCCACCAGGATCGTACTACACACATCGTAACACCAACATAACCTCTAGTTTCACGTAATTAAACGACAACTCAACCCCTCTTACTCACTATGCTTCCAAATACTTCACCCAAACCTCCACCTCAACTTCTCGCAACCTCTGCTCGAGCTACTCGGTGAAAAATTTCAACAAATAGCGCAAAGTTTCGCTTAGAAATTTTACATCGTAAATAGCGCAATAAAGGAATGCACACAAACGCGTCCGCGCTATTCGCAACAACGAGAGAGAAAAAAAGAACTAAAAGAAGCAAAGTTAAAACGACCATTCTCAGGAAAAACATAACTGCCCGACTGCTGAGGAAAGTCGTTAAGAAATCAGCGGGAGTGCAAGAAGCTGTACCGACATAATGGCGACCAACTTACCCTTACCCTTCTCCGCGCAACACTTATGAGTTTTTACTCGTACCGGAAAAGGAACAAAAGTTAAAACGAAAACGATACAACATCCTGCAGAGAGCATCAAAAACTCTGCTGATATGTTGTATATGTATAAGTACACGTTTAAAGATGTTTTCCTCCATTTTACCACCACACATTCGCGTCTTTTTACCTTTCTTTTTTTTTCACCTATTCCACGTATCTCGCGATGTGATCTTACAAAACATTCTATGTAGTTACCTTCTTTTTTATCCGTCTACGATAAAATATTCCTTATCAACGTTACTCTCAAAAAATCACAATTTCATTACTCGTCGACACGTACGTATAAAAGGAACGCCATCGGGACACAAATCACGGCGGCGTAAATGAAGACAAAAATCGTCCGATGAAACATACGGAAAATAGGGAGCGAAACAACGGCGAGAAAATGAGCGTTGCAAAATTTTACGCGCCTATAAAAACAGCTCTACAAACGAAGATATGACCCATTGCATAGTCGTAACAATTTTAAATGACGCTGTGCAACAAGTTAACAAAAGGCAAGGAAAATCAAGCATAGATACTTATCTTCTCTCCCACAAGATCGTAAAAATTTACCAAATTGTCATTCCCAATTCAACGTACAATAATCTTCATTTTTATCTCGTAGCCGTTCGGTATTTTATTGCTACTGTACAACCATGTCCATAGGTTTATGAGCGGACTCCCTCAACTTCAGCATCCTTCTAACCTACATTCATCTCGACGACATGCGCGAATTCACTTTTTCTAGGCTTTAACCTCCGCGATAATCGAATCATCCGGTTCATCTACAAAGGTTATCACCATAATCGATACAACTTTTACGATATAGCACCTACGGACAATTTATCCGAGTTCCAATGTCAACCAGCAGCCAAATCTAATCTACGCGACATCGCCCAACCCAAAATTTTTTCAAAAACCAACAATGCCCAGCTCTTCTACACAAGGTAGAGCTCATTAATAATGGAAAAAAAAATTAAAACCGGTTAAAAAAGAAAATCCAACATTGTATACCAAAAGCGAAAATAATTTATAATTCATGATTCCAATCAGCATCGTAGCTCAGCGGGTTCGATTAATAAAAAAATGTCACCTTTGTCTAATCGTTTACACCGAAATCACGATTTTTTTTTCGATAATTCGTAAACGTTACAACGTTCGAATCCATGTAACAATTCAATCTCGTTAATTAGATTTCAAAAACACTTTTCAATAAAGAAGAAAACCATAGACTAGTAAAGAAATAAAAAACTTCAACTTTGAACTAACGCTGTAATGATTTACGATTGTAAACAAACGAGCCAAAAAGTAAAGAAATGGAACCGCGACGGCCCGGTTATTTCGGAGGAAATAAATAAATCGTATTCGATGATTTATTCGGCGAACTTGAACATACCACAACACCGTTGAAGACGTTTGATGATGCATCTGTCATTAACCTTGTACTTGGAGCGTTGCCGTTTAAAATACCATCGCCATTTGTTAAGTTAAAATACGTTTTCGCGTCGACTTTTACAACTTTTTACTTCTTTTTTTTCCTGCGATAAAATCAAATCGCCGGATTTATCGCAATACGAAGGGTGTAACTATCGGATAACTATATTGTCCTTTTATCAAAATGGCGTGGCGGCTTTGGCTTTGAAAACAACGCATATATACGAGAGCTCGGCAACGGTTATATTCATAATTCATTTACAACCCGGCAGCACCCACTCGAACGGATAAACCTTTCGTATTCGCTTATGAATGGCCGTAATTAACTTCTAATTAACGTTAAAATCTTCTTCTCGACTTCTCTTAATGAACATTCGTTATAATCGTTTTTACATTTAATTTACTTTCCGAGTAATACATCATTAGAGACTCGCCACACACTCCAACACCGCTTTGCTCTTCTTCCCAATCACTTAAGGCTACGCTTATAGGCGAATTATCAATGAATAGCTATTTCCACACAAATATCTCGTCTATATGACGTCATTACGTCAAGTTTTTCCAAAAAAAAATCATCAATTTGTATAAACACCCAGGGAAAAAAGCACGTGTCGCATAT
This sequence comes from Maconellicoccus hirsutus, assembly GCA_003261595.1. Classification (NCBI taxonomy): domain Eukaryota; kingdom Metazoa; phylum Arthropoda; class Insecta; order Hemiptera; family Pseudococcidae; genus Maconellicoccus; species Maconellicoccus hirsutus. The sequence continues at coordinate 52,967 of QBDW01000492.1, read as the reverse complement.
TCGCACACCGCGCAACCGTCGCTCGGTGTTCAACTACATGTAATCTATAATAGGTTAAAAAGCCTCCTAAAAAGCGGTAAAGAAGTAAACCGTAAGATGAAGTACTTAATCAGTCTGGACGTCTAACGAATGTTAGCAGTTGTATAAGCTGAAAATATATGCGTCGCTTCTCCAACTTTTACAAGCTGAGGATAATTTATCACAGTCTTTTTGGCGACCCTGTACTTCTATGCTTCGAAAAAAAGAAAAAAGAAAAACGAAACGCTATTTTCGTTATGAAAACGAAATTTTTATACGCATTTTCTTCGCCATTTTCCTTATATTTTGTTTCATTCCTCTTCAATTTCCAACAAAAAGAAAAAGTTGCGAAGGCAATTACGAATTAAAATCAGTTTTTTTGTTTTTCTCCTTCTTCTACACGAGAACTGGTAAGTTTCAAAACTTCATCTTTGAAATTATATCACTCGAGGGATTTTTGTCATGATTTTTCTCTTCTACGATGTCGCTCGGTTAATTTGTAAGACGATTATATGCAAAATTATGATTATTCAGATTATACAAGTATTGCATTCAAATCTAAAATGATAGTTCAACAACATCGAATAATCAACGAAACAACAATTTTGGAAAAAAATCAGGGGTTCGGGTTACTGAATTATAGTTTTTTATTTTTTGTCTCTTTTGACCTTATTTTTAACGCTAAGAAAAAAACAGTAATCCAAATCCTTGGAAGATCCCATATTTAAGAAAACTATTATTTGGTACAAGTTCGTCCTTGGCTCAGATTTTTATTTCGATAGCATGAGTCGACAATAAGGTCATCACCTGCTTTTTTTGGTGCAATTTAGAGAAATTTTTAATGTCAAGGGTATCTGATGGACTCTTTTTTCTGAAATACCACTACTTCTTCACTACCATTCAACCAAATTTTCAAAAACTTCTCAAATTCACCAACTTCTCTCCCTTCTCCCATCAACGAGGTCAAATTTCAGTTCAGAAAATAGTTTTTATTTATAAAAAAAATTAAATTAAAATTATTAAAAATAAACGCCATATATGCTAATTAAAAAATGCACGTGTGACGTCACGTATTCTGACAGTGTTGCCAATTCATAAAAAATCGTCAGTCATTTATCAAATGTGAACAATTTTTGTGTAATTTTTTCAAAAATATTCCGCGTCTTTGGGTTTTTTCATTCTTGCACTATTTTTTGACAAAATTCATCACTTTTTCACTACTTTCACCACCTGTTAGATACCCTGGGCTACTGTTACGATCAAATTTTCACGAACTCGAGATTTGCAAATGATAAAGAAAATTCTTTCGTGACATTCGTGAACATTGAACCAAAAAATGATGAACATTATCACTAGTGAATTGAACTAATGTAAGGATTGCGCATGCGCATTGCATTCTTTTTGGTGGCCAATTCATAAACAGTGTTGTATAGCTATTTCCTCTTTATAACCTTTATAGCTAGATCGTAACAGCAGCCCTGATGTCGTTCAATATTCTGTTTTTAAGTACTCGTATTTTACAGTAAATTCAGGTGAGAATTCCCCTTCCCCTCTCTCCAAAAATGATGCAGATTACTGTTCAAATAATTTTTTCGTTTTCTTTTTCAATTTCTTAAATTTGAAAATCGTTGCTAAGGGAAAAAAAAATTAAAAATTCCCTTTCAAAAAATACTACCCCCAACATTTGTAAATTTGTATTTAAAAAATTGTTTAAAATGACTTGATATTTTTTTTCAAAAGAAATAATAAACAACATAGGTAAAATAATACCAGAGTTATATGAAAATGACTATCTGTAGCACTTGCCGCCTTTACTACTGTTGCAATTACACCAGACTATTATCTGAGTAATTTCCATGTATCGTTTAACTTTCATAGGCTTCATCGATATCCGAAATTAATTATTCACACATCAAAAACCACCAATCGATAATCATTTTCGTTCTCGGTAATCGACGATGACGATTAATTAATCAAACATTCAAAACTCGTATCTGCGATTATAATTAATAAAGCATAAAAAGATAATCCGGGAATTGAAAAAAAACCATATCAAACGAGAATTACCAGTACATCCAACGCAGGCACCTCGGCAAATATTTAATTATAAGATACGAAAATTTACAAATCCTTCCGATAACGAACAGATTAACAGCGTCGGCGCATAATTGACGAATTAAATTCGGCTAATTTTTCTTAATTACTGCAAATTTCCGATAATTATGGAAATTTCGGTCGCGTAAGCCGGTGCATCCAAATTGCTTCTGTTTATCCCAAGACACGTTTAAAAACTGATTATGATATATAATAAAAACTAATTTGACACGACAGGTAATTAAAATCGTGCCGCAAAAGCTGTTAAATACGACGGCACCATTTAACGCCAAACTAAACCTGTCACACGACATGATTCAACAATCGTGGATTTTTTCACCAATTTTTATATATACAAGGCAGCGTATAACGACGGACGGTGTTATTAAAAAAAAAGTTTTTTGTAGAAGCTCTTCTGGAAATTCTATAATTACTATTCGACGCGTTAATACGACACCGCGTCTGTTATTCGAATTATGTAAAACACTACACGTATATAGATATACAATATCGAGGGAAAAAATAAACACATCAGTAGCTATACATCCCATATACGCTATTGGAGAATATAACGACGAATTTGTCAGATCAACTCGAAAGCAAATAGACAAGTTAATCGAATAGCAGATGGTCATATATTACAGTTGTCAATTTACACCAGATTCAAACAACCAAAAACACAAACGTGCCCGAGCCGGGGAACGAAAAAAGAGTTCAATTTATCGATAGGTCCAGGTATTCGTATATAGGCATTATGCATAAATGAATTTTTTCGACCACTTTAAAAATCAACTTCTCACTGAAGCCATTAACGATACCCAGACGTCGTTTCGTTAATTTACCACCTCGTTGAAAACTTTTCTTTACATCTGACATATTCCGCCGTGAAAACCGCAAACGTCCATAAAATACAAGTTAATCTATAATTTGTAAGCCAAGTTAAACATCAACGTAGCACCACTGACACAATCGACGCTTCCGATAATTAATGGATCGCCGTTCGACGAATGAAAAAACACGTCGAGTAATGTAAGCAATATTCAATTCGACTATACTAACAATCGAACAAAAAAAAAAAATTCGTCGATTTTCGTCAGATTATTTTCATAATCTCTAACTGTCATTCATTTTAATTAATCGTCACACGGCGAAACGTTAATTTCCGAGTACACCGGACCCCAACGCTTACCCCTTTTTCTATACCCTACTTCGATATTCCTCTATGAATTTATGTAACCAATACAAAAATGTAAACATTTCGACGTCGTAAAAAGTTCGCGCGCGCCTAAACGCTCGTATCTCCGTCGTACTTCTCCGCGTTTCCCACATAGCTATTAACTAATTGCATTTAAGGCGAGGCGTTTTCCTATTTTTATGTGCCACAGTATTTCGCTGACCGATTGTGAAAATGATCGATGGCACCTCAGGGTTGACTTTAATCTTTGTTTCGGATACACGTCCAAAACGCACCAACATCGATAGTAATTATTATTTGTTTTGCCATCTAATAAATTATATGCTTCGATCGTATATAAACACAAAAGCGAAGATTTTTCAAGATTCGTTATAGTACTTGGGATATAAAAAGGGGAGGTTTATCTGCGAGATTTCAGCTCATACTCGGACGCGATAGATGAATGCAAGTTTTGTCAAAGTTTTCTTCATTATATTCGTATACAGATATCGAACTTACTACAGATACGAGAATTACCATAAAACCATAAACAAATAGCGTCTCCTAAGAATTACAGCATTTCAAGCAAACAGAAAGGAAGAGGTTATACAAACCGGAATCAGAATTGGACATATCGCGTACACACACAGCCCCCTATTTGCAGATAAAAAACCAAGGATATGCCCATCGTGCGAAAATCAACTCATAACGGTAATCAATATCGAAAAAACCAAATCCTGTGAAAATGTGATTAAAATTCATAAAATACTAAACTCAAACTCGAGCATTTTAGTTAGCGCCAAACCTATCAAACAAATATCCTACAAAACATTTCAAAATCACAATATTTCGCAGGCCACAACGAACCCATGTATCCAAAAGCCGCCACCAAAGCAATCCGAACGTCTGCCTACACATTGACTTTTCTACTAAATAATTGAACTTTCGAAACAATTTAAAGCCAAGAAGAAAGTTAGCAAAGTTATGGAAAAAATTTCCCCAACTTGGTCATTTCTCATTGCAGATTTCATCTTGAAATCGTTCGTGAAACCTTTTAGAGATAATTTCGCCAGCAAAAACGAACGAATCGAGTTTACAAACTGCAACTTTAACCGCCCATTTAAACCGTTTATTGCTGTTATATTTGCTTTAGAGGCACCAGACTCGTAAATCTAATCTGGAGTGATACTCGTCGAGCGGTTTTATTTTTTGATCGGCTAAAAACTTTGTTCTAGTTTTCTGTTTACAGTATACGTTATTCCTTGAATCTACCGAGAGAAGATTGAACGAGTATTTATAATACGAGACACACACACACACAGCAACATCCTCGTATTCCATACGGTATACACACACGAAACAATAACGAAAAAAAATTATCCTTTTTACGTGCACATGTATACATGGTGCAATACGTCGCGTATACGACGTTCTTTTTTTTGTTTACATTTACGTCACAAATAACTTTGAAAATGTTTCCCGAAAATTAAAAGTGTCTGGTAATGTTTCCCAGAACATCCACGCCGTGTTCACGCAATAAGGGAACTTCTCTAATTCGGCATTTCGACTCCGTATAACGTGTTCGAATATACGATATGGCAATAGGGTGAGAAAAGTATAAAGCATTCTTTTTTTGGTAACCATCGGTATCATTTCATATACGTCGTATCACGTTCTTGTACTGTTTGTTCATTAGCAACGAAGACGACGCGCGTTTCGCCAAATAAAAATCCATCATTTGAAGTTCGAACGTTCTGATTGCTTTTCAACAATGGAATCGTTGAATAGCGTCATTAAGGCGAAGAAAAACCAGACCGATATGTTAATTCGACGCGCAAACCCGAACGCTGCTACAACTTTGCTACGCGACTGTACATCAATATACGTATATTATATATAAAAAGAGCAACGAGGAAAAAAAATGGAAGAAGAAAAAGAATGAAAAAACCGTATGTATATAAGATACACATAATGAAGTTATACGCCCCGAACGGACTGTACTTTAAATGAGTGTTGACCTCTTCTAAAGTGAAGTCAGAAAAGAACATAGCGGCGTTCGATGTTCATACTTCATTCCATCTTTCGCTCCATCTTTTTTGTTCTCTTTGGTTTTATGTGTAACAAGTAACGACGTCCATACGTGAATGACTCGTCTTCCATCATTTATCGTTTCGACGTATCGAAGATGCGTCCGCGGTAATCAATTCTTCTCCATAATCCGTGCGCCCACCATGTAATATTTTAACGCTTTAACTTTCAACATTCGATATACCAAGGTCGCGAGCATTTCAACCTCAAATCTAATCAACTTCGCGTTCATAAATTCACTTGAGAGTCTATTCGCCGCGGTAAATTTTCTCATCGGATTAAGCATACACGCCAACTCCAGCGATATCCTTCCTCTACCAATCGATCTTGTCGACACCGAACACCTTGAGCGACTGAAAATTCGTTGGTAGCGTGTCAACACACAATGCCACGTGACGTAGTGACGATTTCCAAATATAATGAAAAAAATTTTACAAGCGTTCTTGGAGCGACTACGTTCTTTTTGGCGATACTTCGTCCAAAGAGAACTTGTTTTTACTGTCCACCGATAGTACTTCAACCCGAAAAAATCGCGTTAATTTCATTCACTTCACTAATGACCCTAACATGTCAAACATCCCCGAATTTCTTCATACTATTAGCATTCCATTCCATTCGTAAAATCCACCATGAGGTATTCAACAAAGGAACAGTTTCCTTTAAAAAAAAGCGCATTTAAAAAACCTAGAAAAAAGACGAATTCTCAACACATGGTATTTTCTCGCGTATCTCACAAACTCACTGCATTGTGAAACGAACGAGAGATAGAGGGGACAACGAAGACCAAAGACTCCAACCTTCTCGTCACGAAAGGCTCCTGTGGCGAACGAAGAATATCAACATTGCCTCGAGTAAAAACGAATCGCCCACTGGAAGAAATATACGTTAGAAATGGACATTGTGAAGGGTGTGAATATATTCGATTTTGTTCTTTCCGTCTGTCTTTCTCATTCCCATGATCATTCCTTTTTTATCTAATTTAGATATGATTTTTTTCGACGAATGCGTTCTACACAGAATCAGGATTTCATTCTCTTACACGCCGAGTACGTGAGTAATCGTGTTTCACGAAACACACTGTATATGTTCATGACCTTTAATTTCAAGAAATCCTTTTTATGTAGGAGAAATCGACAATTTGCACCCCGCGAACCCGAGAGCTATATATAGTTAAGAATTTTCGTTTTTCAATTTGCGATTACTCCGTTATAATTTGATCAAAGATTTTGTCGATACAGCTCATTTGAAAGGTAATTTTATTCCCTTTCAGATGCTATATTTGTTTTATCAAAATAATTAACGCCATGTTTTGTATTCGCCTAAATTTTAGAAAATACCTCTGTTTCTAATAAGGCCACTTCAATGCTTTGAACAGTGTTGCCAGATGATCTGGACTAAAAATCGCCAAATCTCAAGTTTCAAGTCGCCCAAAGTCGCAATTTCCAAAATTGTCCATTTTTTTCTTGATATCACCCAAAATAACCAATCGTTTTTAATTTTGAATATTTTTAATAAAATTCTTGAACAATATCAGATTGTTTAGGAGAAAAACATGAAAAAATCTGAAAATCTCAAGTCGTCCAATTTGCGATTAGTCACCCAATCTGGCAACACTGGCTCTGAACAAAGTGGGTTTATGAGGGGGGCGGGTGTCAGTACATCTGAGAATTTTTTCAAATTTTTCTATTTGAGTTAAGTGAATCAAAAATTGACTCAAACTTAAAGGTGGCCTTACTTGGTACATACACCTTAAATGTACCTAGTAAAACCTTGATATGAAATATTACTACGTCTCACTGAAATCACCGCTTGATAAAAAGTACAGACAAATTTTCCGGAAAAACGACCTGAATAATGGAATATTTTTCGCGTAAAAAACGAAATATACTCACGCAATTTCGAGAAAAATTACTCGTTTTCTGCACACCTAATAGTGCTTTCGATTCAATAATTCTTACCTGAAACAAAACGTAAAAAAAATACATAAATAAATCGTACTACTGAGAAAACTAAAAATAGAATTAAAAAACACGAAATAAACAATTTTTTTAAAGCCACAATTCGACTAATTGAAAAACCGAAGGCAGGTTTCTTATATTTAGTCTCGCAATCCAACCAAATACGTGTGATCCCTCTTCCCTTCAAATAATACGGCAGCGCGGTTCCCGAGGAGAACTCCGCAGATAGCATTAAAATCGAATATTTAAAAAAAAAACGCGTGACAGCGAAATCCACCCAAAATAAAAATAACCACGTCATCGTACATATCTCTCTATCCCCACAAAAAATTATTTGAAAAAATAAGCCTACCGGATATGATTATTACTTTCAAAATCTGATGTTATGATGTAGTACCAAATATCGAGTAAAAAGCAAAGGCCTTTCGTTACAAAAAAAATGTAGACATCTTGAAAATTTACGCGGCCATTTTACCTCATAGTAACAAATTGTTCCACCGGTGTTATAATACCAAATAACGAGATATTTCTAAAAACGTATTTCAATCGATACAATAAAAAAATCCTCTAACGAAGATATAACTCGAGCAACTCGACATTTTACAAAACTAAAAACCCAACGAGTATGAAGTGGAAATTCGCCCTAAGCGCTGACATTTTATTCATAGCGTTCTTTCTCTCGCTCTCGCGCCATTTTCAATCGCGTCTTTCTCGTTCGCTTATAATTACAATATTTCGTATTCATTAAGTTTGAACGAGATCAACTTCCGAAATTAGTACAGCACGTTGGCAACCCTTACAAACTAGAATTACCAAAAGGGGTAACAAAACGCTCTTCGCTGTTCGATATTTCGGGCAAGTAAATGAGCTCCGTCGACGGTGTACCGCACCTCATCCACAGTCACGTGTACTACTCGTAAATCATATTTACACGAAAGAAAAAAAAACACCACGGACCAAAAACCACGTTAAATTCTCTTCGACAATTTTCCTCTTTATTACTTATTTAAACGCGACGACGTTACGCCTTCATTTCGCTTCGCGACGTGCTTCATCTTTTTGAATCCATCGCATTCTTTCCTCCGCGAGTTCAAGACATCCCGATGCGATTTTCGAACGTTCTATTTTTGCTAACTCGAATACAAAATGTGCGAGCACGAGAAAGAAACTGCTTTTTACGCGCTCCGTGGGCCTTACTTTGCAAAACTATTCGACGAACAATTCGCCCCGAATTTGCGTGAGCTCGGGTGTAAGTTTTTGCGAAAACTTATGAAAAACTTGTGCCCGTCTCTCCGCAGTACCGCCGCCTCACTCAGTTACTCCACACGCAACTTCTACGAACAATCGCTGCTGTTTTCGAGTTTTTAACTTTTTCTCGTGCGATTTCCCCCTTCGGTGTGATCTCGTGTACTCGAAAAATAATTTTATTTTCGTAACGAAATAACGCGCAACGCGAAAAATCAATTAAACAACGCGAAATTCATTGTGTTATCATTATCACCAAAAAGAAACAACGTCAACTTGACAAAATATACGAATAGGGAAATAATTCCGTAATGTTCCCCTACTTCCCCCTCCCATTCAATTTTCAATACCACGAGAAGATGAGAATTGGCTGAATGTCATCGATGATTCTTATTAGAACAAATTTTATGAATCGTAAGTCAACTTTCAGAAAAAATCTCTCAATCGCCTAAATTAAGTAAATATACAGATAATTCGAAGATTTTTCCTCTCCGGTACATTTCAGCTTGTCTAACTTCTGCGACAGCTGTTGACGAAAAACTCGACATAATTTCTCCCCTTCTTCGCGACCACCATCTCGAATAATTTCTGGTTAACATCCATTCCAAACACATATGGGCAACTGTCGCCTAAAACAACCTGAAGAAATTCACCAAACAAAATTTTTCATCGGTACACCGAACACGACAACCTTTCCCGTGTATCGTTTCGTTAAACGTGTAAATTCCTGAAATTCCTAAACCACCTCCAAACGCTTCAATTCGCCATTGCGAACCGCGCGATCCTTTTCATGCGTCGCCTCTCGCTCATATTTTTCCAAGTTGAAACCGTAAACGCGCAAAACATAATCAAAATGCTACCACCCGCTTCAAACCGAACGGGTATCCGCGCCGTAAGAAATTATTGTACAACAAAGACCACCATACAGCAATACACACACGTAACCGGCACATAGTAGCAATCTACCCCACGTAGCACGTACCTGGATTATTATCTCGGCCGCAAAACGCTGTCACTCAAGTAGCAACCGCAATGGTGCCAGTTTAGTGTATTTTAAAAGCCTAAACCGCAATTGTAATTTTATGCCTTGAATTACCGACGAACGATATCGACAAAATTATCCATACTATCGATATTGAAAATACAGAATTTTAAAATTTGACATTCAACTAGGCCAAAATAAATCAAAAGATGATCAGATTCTAAGGATGCTGATCAACATCAAAATAGTGTTTATGATTCACAACTTGAAACATATTTTCGTGACACCTGAACTACCCTGACCTTCCATTTCAGCGTTTTTTGCATATACGAGTATCTGGCGAAATTATCATTATTCTGAAAAAATACTGAAATTCTTTCTGAAAATATTTCCAACAAACAGTCAATTCAAGCCTGCAGTCGCATGTCAGCATATCTAACGGACTTTTTCTTCGAAAAATCACTATACTTTTTCACTATATTTTTTTTTAAATTTTCGTCATAAACAGCAACCGAGGCTTATGGCGGTTTTTACTATCAAGAACCTCTTAGTTTCATCCCCCTCCTCATCAACGAAGTCAAATTTTAGATTAGAAGAAAATCTGTACTTCGAAAAAAAAATCAAATTAAAATGATAGAAAAATAAATGCACAACATGCTTGTTATAACGGTATGATACATATTATATAAATGACGTCACATATTTCGACAGTGCTGCCAATTCACGAAAAATTATCAGTCAATTATCAAAAATGAACAATTTTGTGAAATGACAAAATTATTTCTTTATAAATGTTTTATTCACGACAAATTATAAAAAAAAAACATTTTTTTTCAATTTATAACAATGTCAATATGTACATTAGTCTTTCAATTTTAAGACATACATATATTCAATTGTCTTGTATCACTGTGGCAACACTGGCTCTCAAATTTAAAAATTTGGCAAATACACTAAAACTTTTGCTTTTATGTTTCGTACAACCAGAGAAATCATGTATTGAACAAGAAAAACATGTCCGATCTAGTAATTTTTTAATGTACGAGTATAACGACATATTTCTAAAACACTTTCAAAAAAATCGCCGATTATGGCCTTTATATGCCTCTCAGAAGAAAAAACGTTATTACACTTTTTGTTGAAAATTTCACCAGAAAAAATTTTAGTATACTTCATTTTCTCAAAATAATGATTATTTCGTGAGACAAATCCAAAAAATGCCGAGGCGGAAAACATTTCACGTTGTGACGTGGTTACTATGTTGTTTGGGAATCCCTTTCACAACACTTTCGCAAAAAAAATTACGACGATAAAAAGATGTAGTAAATTTTAATTTTTTGTCTACCTCACCCCCTCCCTGCCATTGTAATAACGCGCAAATTTAAAATTTAGCATTCTAAAATTCACCAATTCATTACTTTCTCGATCTTACACATTGATTTTCAAGTCGTTAAAAAAACCAGTACGCCTATCATTATTCCTACCATTATCGACAGCACCGAGCGAAAAATCACTTTATTCGGCGTAATCCGCGCAAACGCTAAGATTACAATCATTAATACCGCCTTCTTAATCTGATAACCACATACTTCACTTTATGTAATCGCAGATCAATCATTTTCGAGCGCATGTTTCCAATCAGAACGAAAGAGAGAGGGATAAACGAGAATGGAAGTCAACAGAGGGGGTTACATCGAAACCACCAAACTCTCGTAAAAACTCAACGCACCTAAAGGGGAGAACACGCGAGTAAAGTCATAAACGAGCAAATCGCTCGTTAAATCGGCTATATTTAACGTAACGCGACCATAATTGTCGGGTTTTGTAAAACTGTTTGTGTTATCAATTCGGCAAAATAATCTATCCGGTTGGTTCGATTTATGAGGACGAATTACACGCTTCATCGCGCATCGCCAACAAATCGACCACATGAAACAACTTCACGCGACAAATTTTCTTCGACAAGCGTTTCAAATTGTGTATTCTTTTTTCAAGCTGACCGCCGCCATCTCTTATCAATACGTGTAACAATACCGCCATCGTATGTACTTGATAACGTGTCAGAAATGTTCGGCTCTTTTTTTTAACCTACGAAACTATCTTTTCTCTCAGTTCTCCCGTATTTAAAATTCGTTATGGTGTGTGACGAGAGTAAAAAACATTATTTTTCGAACTCTTCGGAAAGCAATACGTTTTCTTTTTCATGCACTTATTCGTAATCCTCCAAAAAATAAGGTCGCATACTCGACATCTGCAGGAGAAATAATACATAAACAAGGCATACTAAACACCTAAAGTATAACATATGATATACCGCTGCTAAACAGTGCACACTTGCACCAGCTTTTATTCAACATGTAAATATTAATCGAATATTACGCGAAAATTTCAACCACGCTGTGAACGTAATATGGTAATAGCGAAAGACAAATATTTATCTTTGACGCAGAAACTTGACTGTCTGCAATGTTATCAACAAAAATAATGTTTGCAAAAGCTCGTAAAATATTCTAAAACACGTCGAATAAAGAACGCGAAATTCTATGTAAATTATCGTTATACCCGTTCAACACAACACGTACGAACAATGTAATATTGCCTGAAAAATTAGCTCTTTTTGGTCGATTTTGCGACAAGTCCGATAAAAATTTAACATTTAATACACATACATCGCAATTTCGATTCAAGCTGAATTTTTTTCACATAGAAAAAAATACAATACGGAAACACCTCAGTCAATAAATTTAGTAAATACACGAACATGCGTAAGAAAGCCATGTCAATTGGTAAATTTTCAAGGCGAGAACAATATGTTGATTCATCTATATTTCGTATATGTATTTCGTTTCAACGTAAAAAATTGCTGAACCGATGTCTCCAATATGTCATTAAAAAACACAATAAGCGAATATTCACGAGCAAAAATTCCGCCATAGAAAATACGCCAAATCACAACTAATAAAAATTTCTATCGATAAAAAAGAAGACATAAACAATAAAAAATCACTTTGAAAAAATAAAAAGGTCACCAGCTCGTAAACTTCTATCTCCCATACACGCGTCCATCCAAACAATCCATATCCAAGAGGGAAAAAACTCTAACCAATTACAAGTAATAAAATGACATGAAAAAAAATACATCTTGAAAAATATCGAATTTGCAAGCCAGATTAAAAAAGTATCTTTTTGAAAACTTAAGCTCGCGCAAAACAACGACGAATGACGTGGTTTTATTGCTGGCGGAATTAAGAAGCCATTTCAATGTCATTTATGGCGCGCAATCAATTCGGATAAGAGCCTATCAAAGTGATAAAACGCGGCATAAAAAGACACTAAAAATCTCAACGACTCTTCTCACATATCGTATACATTTCCAAGTTGTTTCGTTCGCTTTGCTCGCATACGGCGCTTCTTCATTATTTATTTCAAATTTTTTACGTGAAAAAAAAAATAGGAAAATTCATATCTCCTACATCGCAGCATGAGCGGAAACTCGACATCGTAAAATTAATTAGTTGTAAATTTTAAAATGATCGGTACGAATACATCGTACTTGGTTTGTAAACAACGGTACTTCATGTATGTTTACCTTTTTTTTTTTTTGAAAAAACATGCGATAAATTCAAAATTTATTCGTAAAATTTATCGATTACCCAAGCGAACTTATGTTTCAACCTAACAACCCTGTCGTCGATTCAACATTGATCACTTGTTTCCTACCAATTGATAATATTCATAAATCAAATTAAAATTCTAAAAAAAAAGGACAAAAGGCTACAACTTCATATTTAAAAATCACCTTCCATCGTATTAACGTCGAAACCACCGAATACATCTCGTGTTATTAGGAATATCTGGATAATGAAACTTGTTCGTATACTCATAGGCTACACATACATCTCGGTGGACAAATCTGTCAAGGGTCCAGAACGTACGACAAATGGAAATTGAACTTCGAGTGGGTAGTCTGGGCTACTATTTCATACGCATTACAACCAGTTTACCTGGCGACTAATCTCTTTACTGGTTAACCTTGTTAAGATTCCATCTCTGTCCAATGTGTGGTATATTCAACAACAATAAACTAAGAAGAAATACAACAAAAAACCTCATTTTCCATCTTCGTCGGAAACTATTAACCTCTTCGTGTTTTTCTTGGTTTCATTCATTCGTCTTTTTTAGTAACAAAAAAAAACGTATCTCTATATTAATCTAAGTAATCGAATAGATTAACGAATCGATGCAACAACAGAATCGCTCATTCGTATGTGACAATTCGATTACCGCTAACACCTTAGAAATTCTTTTTCCAAAATATACTTCGACGAAGAACTTTCTCTAATTTTAATAAATTACCAAATATTAATCTATCGAGTTTGCGATAAAAAAATCAATTTACACTCGTCGCTCGTCCTCTCGTCAAAGAATATACCGCCTCCGAAAATTTAGGCACCAAGCGTCATTCAAAATTCACCACAAAGCACTACCTACCTAATTCGAGCATACAAAAGAAAATCACATATAACGACGAATCACCATTACGAACAAGATTTTTCAATCTGACTAGGTTTATTAACCCGTCGCACCGCTATATTCTATTTATCTAGAGACACACAACTATAAATTCAATTCGCTTACAGCAAAAAACGCAAATTTTCAATACCAGGCCATGCGTTCGTCTAGCCATAAATAATTATTCCTATCATTGTTATGAAAGGAAAAAAAAATTACAAGCGAGTCCGAAAAAACCGAGAGCATTAACATTTCAACACCTACGGAATCCTCGTGTAAATAAATACATATTACAAGTGCGTAGAAGATATATTTAAAACTAAATAGTTAAAATAACGAATTTACTTTTAAACGAGAACAATACATTTTTCAACGCGCGCCAGAATTATTTTTATGTCGAATGAATGATTTAAGAGGTATGCGAATTATCATTTTACAATTTTTTTTTCCCCTTTGATTTTAATTCATACACGAATTGCGAAAATATTAATCGAGAACGATTTTTTATGAATGTTGAATTTTAATTATAACCCGAAAAAATTCCTATTGATGTTCGAATCAGCTATGGGACGTAATTAAATTCTATCCCATTGACCATCGTTGACTCTATCGCTACGAATTAATGACGATAAAATAACAAAAAAACTCGTCATTTTCAAGATCGCAAATTATCGCGGTAAAAATGACACATCAAAAATTACAAAATAAGTAGTTTCATTTGGAATCACACCCGTTTAGCTCGTAATCATCGCCCATTCTAACACGACCGAGGTTTTTCACCTTATGCATACATTTTCGTTAACGTACCGTGACAACAAATCTTGCCAAAAAATATAACAGCGGGAGATAGTTAAACTGATGGAATACTTCGATGAGAAAAAAAGTGTATAAATTTCAAACACCAAATATCATTGATGCATAAAGTAAAATAAAATTTGAATAATTATTTTCCAATTTTACGCGAAAAAAAAATAAAAAACTGAATTTTTATGAAAAAAGAAATCACGAATATTAAAATAAGAGAAAATCGTCACCCATATCAAAATTAACTCGATTTTTCGACAAACTCCATAAATCACTTATATTCGTATTTTTTTATCTAATTACCATCTCCTGTTTATCAAAGAGTATATCCTAGACTGAAAAAAAATACAATTATGAGATACAAACTTGACCGCATTGAGTTCCTCATAAACTCCCGAACTTTTCAGGACTAATTACCTTAAAATAAATTTTTTTGAGGAATTGCCGTTAAAAATGATTAAACATTTTTAATTACAAAACTTCGAGGAACTACTGTGTTACTTAAAGTTGCGAGTCGGTTATTTTGAATTATAAATTTTTCAGCGAATCGAAGTTATACAACATCCATAAAAATATCCACTACAATCAACCCACTCGAGCCAGTTCCCAGGTACTAAATTCTTTATTACTCATTTACGCCTATAACGCATACTTCACCTATATAAACGTTATTTTACGATATCGAAAAAACAAACTCATTTAGAAAATATTTCATCGCCAAGCGCTACTCCAAGTTACCAGATTAATTACATAACGCCGTCGAATTTAGCATACATTGTCGAATCCATTTTCACCGACCACGCGTACGCTTCGTAACTTGTGGTTAAATCGAAACAAAAAAACCATACGAAAAATATCGTAATAAAAATTTCACCTGTTTCCTCTTCGAACAAGTACAGACACCCCTTCTACCCCGTTCAACGTACCTACACAATGTAAAACAGTCGCGAGACCGAATATTAAAACGGCAACGCGTTTGAATTATGACGTTGATTTTTTTTACGACGTCAACAGTCGTTTATATAAGATATAAAAATTTTCGTTTACGAATTTTTCACTCTTTCCCTTTCTTCGCCTATTAATTAAAAAAACTGGAACACAATCCCCCATAATTAAAACCAAAAAACCTGCGTTCACCTTAACCCGCATGCTATATTCGAAGTTCGCGAACATAGTGTAATTATAAGGATGTTGAAAAAATTTATACGAAAATGAAGCCAAAAAAAACCTACGAAATTACAACCACCATCGCAACGAAATTCGCGCTTAAGAGGTTTCGTGATTAAGAAACCGGCGCACGATTGGTTTATTCACCTTATTACGATGAAATTAACGCCGATCATCTCGTTGATATCTTTCGATCATCGAACGGGAAAATTAAATACCAGCACCACGAATCATCAGGTGACAAATACTAACCCACACACCAAAACGCCATCACCGATTAATTATTTTCGTATCTTTGTCTCATTTCTCCGAATTATTTTACCTTAATTTTCATACAAATGCTCCACCTCCGCCAAGCTACTCTTTCGCGATACACAGAAAAATCAACATCTCTATGTAGAAAATCATTTACCCAGACCGGATATACAATGCCGACGCAGTCGGTATCTAATTAATTTCTATCAAAATTAAAGCGGATTACAGATGAATATCTAGCGAGTGAGCAAGACAGACCGAAAAAAATAGACAAACAGAAAAAAGAAACATGTACTTGCCCACTACGGTTTAATAAACATACGAACGAGAGACCGCAGCAAAGAAGAGAAAAAAAAATCAAACGCACACGACGGATAAAAAGCAATAGTAAAGGTAACCGGTTCGTTTGTATTATGCAGATGTAAATCTGGTCGTCGATGGATTTTTCAAGGCTTCGGTTTCTTCGAAGCAAGAATTCCATTTCAGTCGGGAGTTCTAAGAACGAGTTGTCTATTTGATAAGAATGGAACGGTCAACGGGGCGAAATATTTATGTATCGGAATGACGCTTGTTTCAAGTGTATTTCGAAATTCCGATGAAACTACGGTATTCTTCTACGGCCGTTTCTTCCTCGCTGCGTTTGATTTTTTTTTACCTTTTTTTCCCTCCCTTCTTCTCGATATCTTTTCATCGTCAACTCTTCGATATCGCGGTTTATTCGGTACATAGTCGAAATGTTACCTCTTATGTGAAAAATTTCTTCCAAAAAAAAATCCGTTTGTCATCTCAACTACCGATACGCTTCATCGGAGTGATGAAAATAATACGTATACAAATCCTTTTCCTTAATTAAACGGCATTGCGCACTTTAGGCTAAAAAGATAAAACTCGACGCGACGTAATTAACGAATCGATGTGAAATATGAGTACGCTCAAGTTTTATAATTAAACAATTAATTCATTTTTTCGCGGGCCACGGAGAAAAGGAGGCGGGAGTTTACGAAGGTCAAAATAGTTAAAACATCGAAACTGAACATAAACTTGATTCGTAATTACGCTCGAATGACAGCTCGAAATTTCTTCGAGCCTTTGTTTACCGAAATGTTGTATGTGCCACTTACCCAACGAACAATTTTCCGGCACATGTGTACGCTAATTAAAATACGTTCGTATATACACCGGCGAATTACTAACGTCACAGAAAAGTCACCCATTCGCGTTGGCCAAAATAGCGAGCGACCGATTTTAATTAAAATTCAACAACCAATCTGCCACGCGGTGAATCAAATCGTCGTAGTATCTTCACTGTGTACGTACATTTTCTATACTACTCGTCCGCATACCCGAGAATCTCTCGAAAAAGTGCGAAGTATTTTTCAAAACATCAAATACATGGTTTTTTCAAAAAAATAAAGCAATAGGTATATTTCAACACATGTGTGCATTGAAAGTTATCCTGAATTTTGATACTCAAAATCCAATAACTTCTTTTCACGCAGAAACAGAAAATTTCAAGGGAAAAATTAGAGCTATCGATTCCAAAAAATGTAATCAGGAAACCAAATTGACTCGAAAGTTGATCGACTCAAGTCGAATCGATTACAAGTTTTTTTTTACTTAAATAAAAAAAGAATCGTACGCCAAAAAAAAATGTAAATTTCAACATTACATATTTGAAATTACAATAAAAAGTAAAAACGAAAAAACATTTAATACTTTTGATTACGTCAATCAATTAATCAAAAGATGTTTTATTTTTCGACGTCCGGCGTTCCCAGCCCCTCGCGTCGCATTTTTGGAGATACAAATATACAACAAAATTATTCAAAAATATAATAAGATAAAGAAATAAATAAACAAACATGTTTGGGTGATAAAAAAAACAATAACTTCGGTAAAAACAAAAAAATTAGGTGGTAGATATCGAATAAGCAAATAATAAGTTACCCATTTTTAGGAAGCACAGTAATTTTTAATTGAATCTGGCGACACCCAAAATCAAATCACTTGAGTTTTTACTTGTTGACTTGTTAATTTTTTTGATTGATTTTCAGTCATAGTCTAAGTGGTCAACTCCGAAAAACGACAAAGCACTTAATTTTTTGAACACAACATCGCACATAGTTTTTATTTTAGTCCAGTCTAAAAAAAATTTCTGACAAGGATAGGCAAAAAAAATCTCCCATACGGGGGAGAAGGACACTTCAGAAAAAGGGCTATCCCCTCCATTTTGGGGCTTTGGGTTATGAAAGTAATTTTGGTGTCGTTTCCGTATAATTCGACCCTCCCGAACACGAAATCGCAATCGGTTTTTCCATAGGAAGTGTAGCACTTGAACAATCGTTACATTTGTGTGTGAAAACACGTATAATTTTAGTGAAAATATGAAGAAAATAGGATTTATCCCACCTCAAGTCAATCCTTAAAGGGTAATCCACATTTCAGGCATGTTTCCTAACTAATTCAACCCTTCTGAACGCCAATTAGCCATTGGTTTTTCCATTGGAAGCATAGTGCATTTGTAGGTCAAAAAACGTGCAATTTTGACGAAAATACACGGAAATTTTCATGTATCCTGCCTCAATTCGTCCCCTGAGGGGCGCATCACACCAGAGGTATTGATATGTGCTTGATAAAATGAAATAAACTTTATTAATAAAAAGAAAAAAGGCTAAAATAAGAATTTTGGTTTCGTTTTTTAAAAAATGAAAAAAAAATACTCAAATTTTGGTTTAGTTTCTTGAAAAATATTCAGAAATGAAAATAGCTTCATTACTTAAATTCGGGTGTCTCCAGACTCCAACGATGAACTTCGCACTCGATTCGAATCGACAGCGAAAAAATCATCTATCTTAACAACACGTTCCAACATTCGATAAAATCCGTCATATTTCTCGATAACTTTCTACTCCTCGGACAAACTTGAATTCGACGATTCGACATACACACGTCATCGAAGCAAAAAATTCACTTCGAACGCACGCGTTTCGTAATCGCGAAAATGCATTCGCTGAAAACTTGCCAAAAAATGACTCGGTCGTGAGCTCGTGACATGGTAAAATTGCGCATTCGTAAAGGGTAATAACGCGTCTAAAATCTGCGGGTACGCGTACTAATGAAATTTGTCACCCTATAACCGTCAACTCTACACTCGCTAATTTTTCATTTTCGCTCATGCAAGGTACTCGAATTTATGCATATATTTCGTCAATCAAAATTCAAATAGGTATGATTAACTGGCGCGTGTATAAGACAGCGTTTAAATTTATCGCTACACCGACATGTCGTCGCACGTATTGCCTAATTGATTATTAATCAATGGTTTTATAAACTAATCACTTTATTTTCCAATAGTTCTCACAGAAGACTTGAGAAGATGAGTTGAAGTAGCACATTTTCATAGGCGGTTGAAACACGTGATAAAGTTCGATACACATTCGTACGTATATATGACACGATTCGATTTTTTTTTTTTAAATTTCCATTCGGATGAAAAAATACGACGTTTGGATTGACGAAACACCCGTCTTCAGATACTTAAAACGATGAGTAAAAAACACGTAAAAAAAAATGCCTCCGAATTATTTCACTTCGCTTAACGCATAACAATTACCACAATGAAGTAGCAATCAGTAAGAGAAAGAAAAAAACCGAATCGAAATATCGTTTCTTAGATGTGGGTAAAACAAGGTTACCGTTTAGGTACTCTCATGCATATAGACATAAGTACGTATACGTTTAATTATATTTTTACTGCCTGGAAGAATGTTTAAAATGAGAAAACACCGTGCAATTTAAATAATGTAAATTAATCCTTTTATAATAATTACCAAAAAAATGTTGATGCGTTTTACACGCTGCAGCCTACATAACCGGATAATATCGTAAAACGTTGCATAACGAGGCGAGCCAGTGCAACTTATAATCACGGTGAAATCTCTCAATCTACTCATCTCATTTCCCAAACCACATATGCAACACGTTTTAGAGGGGAAAAAAATTACAGACGCGCGCCTTCATCCATCAGTCGAATGATTTTATTCAATGACTCATTGCCGCACGCAGCAAAGGCCGCTGAAAAAGGGGTGAACGGCGTGAAAACTACGTCGGCCGTCAAAAATCAATGCGCGTTTCCATAATGCACGATGCTAAGTCGACGTTCCATAATTCGATAATATTCTCAACTCGGCTAACTTCTCGATGCTTTTTAAATGCATCTCTAATTTCGTTCTTTTTTCCAGCGTCGTTAATTACGCATCATGTAGTCCTCTTGGTGTAGCGAGACGCACATCAAATGGCGTGACAATGTCGATGTCAATGGAATTAAATTTGCGAGAGAGATGACGAATAAATAGATAAAGAAATGCAGCCATTATTTCGATACTTTTATGGGAAATTTTTCAATATTTTACGAGCTTACGAGACCATATATAAAAAATTACTTGCATCAGTTTCGACTCATAATATCTATAAAATTATTAAATAATTGAAAATAACCCGAAGATGACATGATAATAATAGACACGATATTTATCATTGGTTTACAGCATCGTTAGTGTTAATTTAGTAATTTTTTTTTATTATAGCAACGTAACTATGAAAAATTTAGGTTTTACAAATACAAAAATTAATTAAAAATATATATTAAAACAGTGTAGCAATCTTAATCCATTTATTCAAAATCACTGAAGCCTCATTTGCGAACCAAATCCCTCCCAAAATGACAAAATTACAGAGCACAACCTGATACAATTTTCTAGAAAATATTTATAGGCGCCAAAGAAAAAACTAAGCGCATAAATACGTGCATTGAAGTTAATTAAAAGCTACTAGAATCATTGATAGAATCGGTAGTAATAATGGGCGTTACAATCGAATAAGAGAGAAATAATCGTAGGTTCAGGTGTTGGTAAACTGGGAGGAGTTACACGCATATTTTCAACATTACAAACGTGTCCATATCACTTATCTTCGTAGTAATAATCTAAGTGAATTTTATAATTCACGTACGAAAATTGAGCCGATAGTCACCAGGGTCTAATTGCATCATGATTCATTTTCCATCGCCATTTTAACACACGCGATGATGTATGGTAACCGGTACATCGCCGGTACATAAATTCTTGCGATTAAATCGATTATTCGAAAATCAAGAAATCTCCTTTAACGTGTACATTATACAGCAGCAGTTAGTGAATTATCGTCACTATCTATATCTCCAAATACAAACCCGAGTTAACGAAATTTACAACCACGCGTTACATGTATTTACCACGGTTTACATTCGAAGTAAAAATAGCACTCTACGTATTCGTCCTATCTCCGCCATAGTGTAATAAGCCTCCCATAATTTCACACTAATCCGCTGAAATTCTTCATTTTATTTATAAGTCTGCACTATATAGTGTTCAAGAACTGCGCATCCGAAAGAAATAAGCCTCGAAAAATCGTATCCGCGTATAACGACCGTTCGTCTTTAACTTCAAATCGTATTATACGCGTGCAACTGTACCGAATTATTTTCTATATATCAAATCCTCTTTTGCGTTACGACGAATGATATTAACTCGGTAGGAATATAACAGTAGCTCGTTTTCAACACATATGAAGCGTGGGTACAAAAATTAAATGTTCTGTAATAGTTAAAAATCAATTTTTCCCCAAATAATCATTTTTCTCTTTTGCAAAATAGCGACAAATTGATTAATAAAATTTTGATGGATTATCAGTAGGACGATGAACTTTTTCTTCGTATTGAGAAATAAAATAGGACGAATTTTAGCATCGAAAATTACTTCAACGTGACATAAGACGTATTTTGAAAAAAAAAACACTTCAATTACACAAAATAAATCAAAGAATCTCGATAATTTGAGCAATGCCCAAATTCTCGTACAACTTCTAGTACAACTTCATAAAATTTTCATTTCAATATCGTTACATCGGTTTCTCGCTTCCATCGTTCATTTCAAATTCAACATTCAATACAGAATTCAGCACCACCAAACGCCAAAATATTCAACGCGAGGCAATTAAAAATCTCTCGTTGGTTACCGGTTAAAAAACAATTCCCATGTTATATCTGCGATATATCAGAAAAATCAGACTAATAAGCTGTCAGTTTTGCTTTCCTATACTTGAAAGAGTAATAATAACACGAAAAATAAACGCAGCGGGTAGAAACAACAATACTCGCATCGCAACAGAGTACTAAAATGAGTAACGCAGACGCGAAAGCGATAGACAATGAATCAATAAAGCGTCAATCGTACACATCTTCGTGGTGAGTTTTTTTCCCTTTTTTTTTTAAATATAAAACAATCCAGTAATCGTAGTTTCATTTCTCCATATACATCATATATCGCGGACTACGTTGGAAGATAATTACGCCGTCATCTATCAACGTCAGTATTCTATATCAACATCGATATTTTCACCTTTGACAATATACGTTTGGTTATGGTACTTGGAATTCAAATTCATTCAAATGTGCACGATTATTCAGAAATAATTTCGGGTTCAAGATGTCCACTCGAATGTTTAGATTAGTCACGTGGATATAATTACGAAGCCCAAAACGGTCGACAACGATGAACGAAACGTTTTGTTTTCAAGGAAATGCGATCGAAATATTTCTCAGCGTGATGTTGATAACCACACGTGTTATCAATTTCAATCACTCTTCGAGAGACAATATCTAATGGACGACTATAATTCATATAGGTTAAAAAGTAAAATATTTATACCTCAAATTAGAGGATGAAAAAAGACATGCAAAATTCGCAAATTTGACAACAGCGGAGCTAAAGCGTCTTTAAAAATTTCAATGCATTATCGAAGTATTACCTGTTTTCTCCTTAATTTCACACAATACGCTGAATAATGATTGCTTCATTCGATGACAATTTAATGTATGTTTTCTGCAAAAACGATAATTAATATTAGGACGATGAACATAACGTTTACGCATATGTTTAAAACTGACGAATAAAAAAAAATTAACAAATAAATAGCCTAAAAATACTATAAAATATTTCAAATAAGAACTTCTTAAAATTGAAAAAAAAAATAGCTCTCGATCACTGGAAGATACGCCTACGAAACCCATCTCACAATTAATACGTCTAGATGAACGTAACAATGTAACGCATCATTCAATCAGGCATAATGTATAACCTACCTGTGATTTGTGCATAAATTTTATACTTTCAGCACGAAAATAACACATAAATGTAATTAAAACACGAAACCTACCTAGCTTGAGCTTCGTCTAATGACTGATCCGTGATATTCATTATTTGTTGCAAAATTTCACCTATATCTTGTCTTCTGGTTTCTTGATCTGGGGTTGTAGGAGCTCCATGATTAGGATCTACAGGTTGCATTCCATAAGGTTGGGGCATTACGCCGACTTGACCACTCGGATGCATCATGCGATTCTGATCGTCCATAATCTAACAAAATAAAGCACTAAAGCGATTTTTACGGATACGTAAACTTTGACAAAAAATGCGGTATTTCACACGGTTTTCAACATGATTACTACGAATTATTTTCAACTCGACGCATTAATTATTCGAATACGTTAACTTTTGATTTTTTTCGAACGCAATTTGATTAAAAAGAAAGTCTAAACTTATCAAATCAAAAATTGTAAACAACGAATAACGGATTACAAAGAAAAACTTGTTCTCGCACAGCACCAGACATCACACGTGTTTCCTCGTAAACACTCCGAATGACAAAAATAAAATATGGCCGAACATCTAACTTCTCAATTGGTGGGGGTTGAAAACTAGAGGTGGGAAGGTGCTTGCGAATTCGTTCAAGATACAACCTTTGAGAGGAATGCCAACTGGAAAGACAGATTTTTCGAAATCCACCAATCGTGACGGCTCGTTGTATATTACTTCTCACGTCAACAGATAGCGCTCAAGTTTCAAGTGAAATTTGGCAACGTCAAATAATCCAAGATATATTTGATGTGGCCTAGACGATAACAATAATTTATTCAAAATAAATGTGTCTATGATATATGTAAATGAGCGGCAACTGGCGGTCCAGCACTCAGCTGTAAGCACAAGCAGTGAAATCAATTCAACTTTTTTTTTTAATTTTTATGCTGGAAGGAAAATGTGGATAAGAATAAAAAACTTTACTTATTTTATACAAAAAATAATCATAATAATAAGTAATAAATGTCTGGTGATAAAGAAGGCGTTAGTGTAGATAAAGGTAATAGAATTAATTTGATTCACGACTTTTTCTCTATAATTTTATTGACACGAATTTTCGAAATAGGTGAGGATGAATCATCTTCATTAGTATTTCATCCTCCTGTGTATATTCAACGTTACTTGGCGATTAAAGATATTCTTGAAGAAGAATGGTCCCAGGATCGCGTAAAAAAGGTAATGTTATTGTGTTGAAACTTTAACATTTACCTAAACGCATTTCCACTAATTATCAGTTTTAATTTAAGGTAATCGACTTCGGATGCGCTGAGTTCAAGTTTTTCAAATACATTAAAGAATTGCATCATATTAATCATATTTGTGGGATAGATATCGATAAAGAACTGGTCATACGATCGAAATATGAAGCACGACCGTTACCGTTTCATCACGTTGTTGGATATTCACATCCACTTACTGTGGAGTTATTTGCTGGCAGTATTGCAGAACCTGATGAAAGGCTGCTGGGTGCAAATGCTGTGATTTGTATCGAATTGTAAGTACCAAGATCTATCCTTTGCGTAATTTCCATTTGAAGATTCGTCTAGAGATCCTACCGCATACAAGTATTTTGTTTAAGAATAGAACACTTATATGCCGAAGTTCTTGATAAGGTGCCATCAACTATATTTGAATACATTCAGCCAGAATTGGTCGTACTTACTACACCCAATGCTGATTTTAACGTGCTATTTAATTTGAAGACGTTTCGTCATGATGACCATAAATTTGAGTGGACTAGAAAAGAATTCGAAGACTGGTATGAATTAATTTGTGTAAACGATTGAGTAATTATGTGAAAATTTCTTCATCGTTGATTTAATTAAAGGTGCCATGAAATAATACTTAAATATCCTTATGAAGTTGAATTTAAGGGAATCGGAAAAGGTCCAGATGGAACAGAACATTTGGGATGCTGTTCTCAAATGGCTATATTTCGTAGAAAAAGTTCGATCAAAGCAGTAAAAAATGTATTTAGCATAATATGATTATTTTTATTACTTGCATTCAAAAAAACAACGAATGACAAGATTATTCATGTTTTTAGATTGAAGTAAGGAAACAATATGCATTGATAGAATCGTATGAATATCCATTCAGAAAGGACGACAGAAGTGCGGATGAAAAATTCACTGATGCTTTGACATATCGACTCAATAGAGTATTCATTAGTAAAATATTTGTCAGTAAGGAGAACGATGCGAAATACGAAATACCAATTGATTATTTATGGGAGTTCATGAGCGAAGTATGTCCTAACGTAGAAACTTTCATGTAAGTCTGAAATGCAAGCATCCATGGATTTGTTTTACTCGTTTTATGATGAAATTTTAATAAATCACTTTCAATTTTAGCGATCTTCTCAAAGAAAAAGAATATACATTAATTGAACAAAATGGATCCTGTGTTTTGGAAATAGCTGAAGAAGAAGAAGTATCAGAATCTGATGAAGAATATTTTTGTGATAATTTGAGTTTACAAGATACTCCATGCGTTTCGGAAGAAAATTGGGATGATTTTTGATTTTTCTGAAGGAATTAAGCTTGTTTTTAATTTTTGATGTTATCTTGAACTTTCGTTACGTTTATTAGTAATCGTGATTCTTAAGAATGTTATTTTTATTTTATTTTTTATTTTTAAAAATTAAAGACTCGATTTGTTTTTCAATAATTCATTAATTTTTATTAGAACATCAACACATATAAAATTGTTCACTCGTACTCAAAATCTACCATCACGTCTCTATTTAGATGGAAATTAGTGATGGAAAGAACATTTGATACGCACGAAAACATCAAATAAATAAATAAAATTTGAAATCGAGCACGAAGACCATCAACTCTTAATGAATTTTTTGTTTTCCTTCGTTGATGACTTACTTCGTTTTTTACCGCTAGTTTCATCTTTAAATCCTTTAAGTTCATCACAAAACAACACCTACAGGTCAAAAACACTTCGTTAATCATCTCACTAAAAGGCATAATTGTAAATATCAATGTTTTTAACTACGCACACAATGAGGCCAACCAGCATAATCACCAAATACACTTCGGAAATGATCACCGATTTCGTTATAAACACGATTGGTAACAGATTTTACACTTTTTAAATGTGGTAAATAATACCGCGCGGCAATTTGAAAAACATGAGTATCCACAGGAATAGCTCCCAGATGATTTAAAGACATCAGACAAATACAATCTGCAACCTGAACAGCACATTAAATAAGAAATACTCAAATTACAATCGAAATGGGGAAAGGTTTTTCATAAATTCTAACCTTAGCTCCAACACCTGGCAACTTGATTAATTCAGCCTTCGCCTCTTCATACGGTAATTTTTCCAAATTATCAATCCATTCTTTACCTCCAAACTCGATCATTTTTGTTGCTGACGAGTGAATAAATTTTGCACGATACCCAAAAGCCGCTTTCTGCAAATCTCCAAGAACGGAAGGTTCAGCCAGTCTTTCAATGGATGGAAAATCGTAAAACTTCTCACCGTCCACTTCAGCTATTTCATTTCCATAAAATGTGCTCATTTTATTCACCATAGATTTTATTCTATAAAAAACATAGTTTTTTTAAAATAAATGTAGCTAGTTGAATGATCCGTCAGTATTGAGGTACGGCAACTTACCTAGCTATGTTATTATTTGAGGAACAAATAAAGGTAAAAATAATTTCGACAGGATCCTGCTTCAACATTCTAACACCGGTGAATTTCTTTGCTGCTTCCTCAAACATACGATCACGTTTAGCCCACTCCTTGTATAAATCTAATATTGGTTCTTCTAAGCGAAAATAGTTTCTTAACGTTTCTTCATCATTTGACGTTACATTTCCAGATGGAAATACTTCATAATATATGAAGTCTTCGTCTTGCCATAATTTCCACACACGATGATTTAACACACCAATCCAAATACCATTATTATTAGCTTTCCAACTAGAAATAACAAACTGATTTAGAAGTTATAACCTCTCATAGTAAAGAATATGTGACTTACCGAAATGCTTGACCACCGTTAAAAGTGTAATCGAAATTTAGTTGTGATTTGGGGAACTGAATCTTGTTAACCATGGTGAAAATTCCGAATTAAAAACAACATGGGAAAGCACCTCAAGAGCATAATTATCGCAGTTACTGATACTGAGGAAATGTTTACATACATTGCAAATTGCACATTGCACTTCGCCGGAATCTTATCTTACAACGGCATTTGCACTGCAGTGCTCCCCAAAATGCTCTCGATCCATTCTTTAGACAAAACGTTTGCGTTGCGTGCGCTGCTGACTGGTAAGTGGCAACAAACGTACCATTTCAATTTTGTTTATTTAATAATTTTTATTTTGCCTGCGTTTTGTTTTGTTTTCAATTAGTTAAAATAAATAAATTCATGAAAAATTCTTCATACATAAATACGCAAATATTCAAATGCTTGCGCAAGACCATCAGAAATCTAGAATATAATTATGATCTGATGATTTTGTAAAAAAAAAAAAATGGAGTTCTAATTTCGTGAAAATAAACATAATTCACAACATGAAATTCTATTTTATTCTTACTAATCATACCATTACAAAAAAATAAAATAAAGAAAAGAAAAGAATCGAAACAAAATAAGTATTTGTACAACGTACATTGAACAACAGTACAATATTTTTTTAATAATAGGTAAACAAAATAAACGCCACAATTCAAAATTAATCAATGGAGGCAGTTATTTCAATTTGGAAGATTTTTTTTAAATCATTCTTGAATCATGATGATAAAACGCGTAACAATTTAAGGTTATTACAGTATTTAAAGTAACAACAATTTCAGAAAATAAAACAGCTCTACAATGTCAATTCATGTTGCATTAACAACCGGGAAAAGGAAACAACTTAAGAGTAAAACATCCATTTTCCATTTCTTGAAAGTCCTGATTTCCCTGATCGAACAAAAAATATAAAATAATAATAGATAAACACACAACCACACACATACATAGATACACTTAGAAAATAATAATTTAACATTACATCAATTCACTAAGGAATGATTTATGCGAGAAAAAGTGATTGCTGACAAACTAACCATAAACCAACCACAAGTAATGTACTACTACGATGCATGATGACATTTTATACTGTGACTGCGAATTAAAATTAATTTTTATCAAGAGTAAGTAGGTAATCTATCACAGAAATATTTCCAGGTAACAAAGTTGCTCTTTGATTATTTACATGCGGAACTACGTAGGAGAACCGAACATACTGTGTAATTTTCATCTCTCAACTTCACGCACCTACATTATCGTGATCAAAATGCAGTGTAACAAAACAACTAAATTTTTCGCTTTCTTTTGAGACATAGAACATTCAAAAAAAGAGTTGTGGGAGAGTGATTCTAATATTGAGATAGAAAGTACAGTAAAATACAACCACCACGAACATGAAAAAAAAATCAACTCAGCTGAAACATGATGAAGAATCATTCGAATGTGGTGCAGATTTATGAATGGCAATAGTAATGAAAACAGAACTTCTTTTTCCATAAGTAATTAATTCATTTAGAGTGATATAATTCATTATACAAGTAATATTTTCGAATTTTTAGTAAAAACGCTCATTAGTTACATATATGATCAATATGTACATATTGTAGGTAAAAGTAAAAAATCGAAACAAAACATAAACTCAAACTTTGCATGATTACGGCATCTACGATGAACATTAAATGTATCTCTTTTTCTCTCTTACCTTACGATGAAATCCTCATCTCTAATACGAGGGTATAATTCATAACACAGTAGGTATGAATTAGTTTGATTAATTTTTGTACGCATCTTTTCTTCGTGAGAACTTGTATCTATAATAAATTAACAAATATCACAACAACCTTACAAAAAAAAAACAAAAACAAATGAACTGTAATATGCAATGCACTTGTCATGAATGTTTGTCTTCTGCAACAATTAAGAACACTAGAAGATAGATACGCAGCATACCTACGCACATTGACGTACGTCTAATTATAATCGTAATTCAATTTTGGAACTTGAATCTGAGTATCAGTTGAAACTATGTTACTTTATGACTACTTTTAAAAAGCTATAAAGCCATATTTACATTATGTACACATTACACAGTCATTTATAATTTAAAGTAGGCACATAAAATCTGATTACAAATCAAGATGTTACAACAAAAATAAACACGCTACCAAGTATCTCCTATCTACTTCATAATATGGAAATGCCAATAGTCAAGACAATACTATGTATCGCAATGTCGGTGTAATGAATCCTGCAGCTTAACACAAACAATGTTTAGTGAACTGTTGTAGTTTCACTTTCAGCGATTTGAAGAAATTAGCAATTTTTTTAATAATTTGATATGTAAATTTCGTACCTACTCTACGCACCAATAAAATTGTATAATTGACAAAACCAAGAAACAAAATAAAATAGGAAGATTTAAGATGAACCAAAATTTAAATCTAAAAAAAGTCGGCACATTGACATTTTTCGTTATTATTTTGTGGAACTTGTAATGAAGGAAAATAAGTGTCACACTCAACTTTTGCGTGCTAGTGCAGCTTATTTCGTATAAAACATCGTTTTTCAACCTTCCTCTTTTTTTGCATTATACAAACAAGCGAGGCTATGAAAACTGCAAACAAAAAAATATACTGTATATACCTTTGATTTGATCTGTATCAATTTGTTACAGATGGTAAATGGCTTAGAAATCTTCTAACTGCAAAATACATAAAAATTTATTACAAAACGCTCAGGCTACAACCACGTTAATATTTATAAATGAATCATCGGACATAACTACATGTATTCTTTATGCGTGTTATCATTTTGGTTTCATTGTTACCTAATCAAGAAAATTGAAGCCAATTTTTGAAGAAAGGAAACGGAGATATGCTCATATTTAGTTGACCAGAATAAATGAAACAGAGTTTATGGGACAGCTTTACTTTTCACAGAAATGACGAGATTAAAATAAATCTCCGATTACCTATTTAAAAATAATGTTGTTAAAATAATAAAATTATAAAAATCAATTTATCCAAGTACCAAACATATGTAAATAGACATATGTATTAATATTTTTTTCCAATAGTTGTTTTCATCAAATTCGTTAAAATAAATTTCAAACAAAAAAACAAACCACGACTTTCTTTACATTTTGCAAATATTTAAATTTTTTCTCTCTTCACCAAACTAACTATAAATCCTATGAATAATCCCAAATATATCTCATTAAATCACTAATGTTAATACCTTTTGGAACGCTCGGCTACTTAGCGCACATTTACCGAAATTATAACGAGCTATACTACCACTGACGTAATATTTTTGCTTTTGTAACAGTAGTAACCAAAAGCGACACAACGTAGCAATGCAATCGTATTTCTACGTAAAAGATTTATCCTTTCATCCTCTTATCCTAAACTGTTCAGGTTAAACGGAAAGTAATTTTGTTACTACAGAATAAATTCATATATATACACGAGTATATACGTATATATGTATTACTCGTATATTAAACATAACACACGAACGTGAGCGCTATTAAATTTCCCCAAATTTACTTCAACGTTTGTAAATAATCGCAGGCTTTAGTGGCATTTTAAACTTGGCGTGTTCAAGTAGGTAGATGGATACAAGAGTAGATACCTATGAGTACTGTATAGGTTATATTTATTCATTTGTATGAGTATTTTTTATTATTTTTCACAATTATTCATCCCGATAGCGGTTTACTGAGGAATCAATCGGACATCCAGTATATAAAAGGTATATCTAGTTATCTACGTAATGATAAAAAATATACGCTAAATGCACCTCAAGTAGGCAATATTTTTTAAAATAAAAATAACCAGATACTTTTTACGTTTTTTAAAATTAATATTATTTTTTATTTTAAATGGCAAGAGTAATTTCAAATTTAGCGTACTGTTGAACTTATGTACACAGTACACACCCGACAAAATGATGAGAATGAAAATTAAACTACAATATTTACGGTAATCAAAATTAATGCAGAATGTGATAGTGGTATTTTTACGGTCAAAATCGTGTAGAAAAGATTTCATGTACAAACGTAAACACGCAGACTGCACAAAATGATAATTTTTTATATTGAAACACATAAAACCAATTTTATACTTTTGTAGTTGAATTTTAAATCTTTACCTATCCCATTAAATTACAATTGCGACGTCGAAATTAAAGTTATCGTACATAATTTCCTTCATAAATACCATACAATGGCACATTTAAAATACAAAAATTTCAACTAAAAAAATAAAATAAAATAATAAAAAACAAATAAAATTGATTCTCACAATACTTATGGCCGCCAATATGCGTATAAAATCTTTGGCTAGCGTTTCGCAGAAAATATTCAGTCTTTTTTAATAAATGCAAAAAAATAATAACACACATTCAAACAATAGTACAAATTTACAATAATAGATAAACTTAATTATTTGTTAACGAGACGAAGACTCATTTATATACACAGCGGGTACGTAAACTGGAAAAGAGATCAACGAAAAGAAATTTAATACTTGTTTCGATCATACTAATTCCGTATGACATTGTTTTCTAGCTTGATCATACTTCACAACTGAATCACTAAATGTAAACTGATTTTGTGAATTTGAAACATACTGCCTATGATGATGTATCATTACTACAGGTGAATAATTATATTGTCTATTAAGGTCACCGTTTATTTGCGGCATCGAGAATCTATGATCCGATCTGGTATGCTGGGGTGTTTTTTGCTTCGTTTGATTGGTCACCCTTTCTTGTCTCATTTTATGCCTTTCAGCTACTCGATTCCATTCTCTTTTTAATTGCTCTCTTCTGGCTTCTTCTAAAGATACTTCTTCTTTTGTTTCGTTGTAATCTGCTCCCTATAATAAAAGTTCGAAAATTACTTCAAGTGCAACAATTTTTAGATAAAAATTTGTTTATGTTTGTTAGGTGCCTTGTCATACTTACTGAACTACACGAGAGATTGTACTTTATACTTGTACACATGTATCTAATAATATTACGGTATCGCGATTTTATGGTGTGGTATGTAGTTCAATAACATATGTAAGATTATTGCACGTGCCATCAATAAAAGTTAACATTGTATATCGATGATCATTTGAATTCTACGCGGTTTCATGAGTAGAGATTTTCGTTACAGTAACCTTTAAAATTAAAATTCATTTTTGCTCAAACATTTTTATCCTACTTATGTACGGTATAGTTTCCAACAAATCATTCTTTTACTGTATACTTGAGAGAAAGAAAAAAGGTAAAAATCATCTTTATGAAACATAAAAACGCAATAAAAACGAAATAGGTCAAACTAGTTATACAAAACGATAACGATTCAGCGAAGTTCCATTTAAACATTTCTTGAGATTTCATATCGCCGGAAAAGTTCTCAGCAAGTCGCAACTTTCATTTTTATCGCACGAAATCGTGTTTTGGAAGGAACGAAGAAAAAAAAGAAACAATTCTATTTGTAATTACTATTAATTATTAGTAACTTTTGATTTTAAGTTTTCATCTTTCACTAATATCACCCACACAACAACGTAGCTTTCAAGAAGTGGTTCGTTTCCTTTTATTTCTTTTTTCTCGAATATCCAACACTTTTTCCAGCTAACGAAAACTACGCATAGGGTAAGTTTAATGGAATTTCAATCTCTCAAAATCGAATAGTCTAACCACGAAATCCCTAAAACGCGTTTACGCTTTTCCTTATCTGTCATTAGTTTTCATCGCTTCGAAAAATTCTCAAATGATCAAATATGACAAACACGTGATGACAGTTTGTTACGCGCAACTAAAAACTAAATAGAAACGACCACGTTACGTCAAATCAAAGCATCTCACATTAAATTATATAAACCTACTCAACACATTTGATGTCGTAAAATCTTCAACTTGTATGTATAGCGCTGATCTTCGCAGCCATAGAAGATATTAAGAATTATTTCTTAAAATATTAATTTAACGTTCAATCAACTTCTTACAGTTGAAGCATTAAGAAAAAAAAAATTAAAATCGAAATAAAATGAAATTTAATGCTATTAATTTAGCGTGTCTTTAATATTGCAAGCTGACAACATTATACATACGAGATATATTAAAATAAATTTCAAAAGAAAAAAATCAGAAAAATTTTCAATTATAATGTAAATGGTCGACGATGTTCGAGATTACATTTTAATATAAGAAAACGAAACATTTTATCGTTTAATTATACAACAATTTAATAACAAAATACAAGACATTTTTTCTGAAATAAAGCTCGTAAAAAAATTTTCAAATTAATATCCGCGCAAGTATACAACGCCACAGATTATGCTACGAAAAGTATAGTACCCTCGACATACCCTAAACCTAAATTTATCTTCCTTCGTTCAACTTATAGCCATTTAAACTTGGATAAACTCAGTAAAAAGGTTTTTGTTGCAGCGAATAGGTGATAATGGTTGGATTCAATTCAAAGCAAACAAAGCTGATAAGGATAAATTTAGCTCTTGTGTGAACGTTTTCGTTAACAATATTCGATTATTTTTATAAGCCGGATAATTTAAATTCAACCTTTATCAACTAATGGTATCGGGAAAATTTGATTTGTTCATATTTTACCTACTTAATGCAAAGCTGAACAATATTTACATAAGCGAATTGAGAAATCTTTATACGATTATAAGTCTGTTTACAAAAAAAAATTGAAAAAAGTCAAGAATATACTCACGCTTTCGATTTTTTCATCCAACATTTTGAAAAATTCCAACTGACTAGATGTCATCTCTCTGTAAAATTTAAAATACAGCATGAAAATTTGGATAAACAACGAATTCCGTATTCAAAACAAAAAGGTTGACCCGGTGGCGTAATACAATAACCAATTTATACGAGTAGATTCTCCCACGTGCATAACTTCATTAACAAGTTTCGCAAATAATTAACAACTAGCTGTATCGCTCTTTCCATCGTAAATTTTGTAACGGTAGAAAAAAAAAAACGAGAAAAAAAGGAAACTTTACGAATAAGCCAAAAAAAAGGGAGTTCATCGCATCAAAAAACAGTATTAAAGTTGGTTCACGTGAAATGGAAATCTTGCGCTGGGATTATTATATACTGGTACTTATTTTCAGCATTTCAAATATTACAAGTAAACCGTACATAAAAGTGTAGAAGACGTAAATTTTGTGCGGTAAATTGGAATTACTTTTTCACTTGGGAATCTCCAAAAAATCACATAAAACTTTTTTAACCATTATTCCACGAACTAAATCAAATACCTATGTTGGAAATTCTTTTGAAGAAAATTTAAACAGACAGCAGTTTCGGTATCTACAACAGCGTACGTCTACGTGCACGTAACTACGTATGTAATACGTACAGAATAAACAACAAAACATAAATTCACCAGCAATACGTCTCAAGAGATGAAAATAAAATTTCGTTAATAATTAAGAAAAACGTGTTTATGTTTAACAAAAACATACAAAGGTAAACAGAGTACTTCAAACATGTTGAAAAATGCGGAAAACTTTTTTTCTTCGTGTACGTATTTGGGTATTAATTAAATACTCGTATTAGCGAGATACTCACCTATGAGCAAGTAATGAAGTACTCGAAGAAACTTCATTGGAGCTATTATTTGGTAACTTTGAATTATCGAGATTGCTATCTTCTTTATCGGCAGCAGCAACTAAATTTGGAATCGATTTATTACTAATTAAACGACCACCGATTGCTTTATCTTCGTCGTTTTCTTCATCACTTTCGTCTTCTTTACCATCTAGATAGAAAAAATAACATAAAATATTTCACTATTTTAAATTTGTAATAAACGAGTAGTTTTAGAATTTTGTAAAAATCTTCCAAAAATGCGACGCATCTACTGATTCATTTTTTAACATATCAAGACTAATTTTCTACTAAATATATCCGTTTACTAATTCGAAATATCTTTTCATACTTGAAAAATTGTTCTAAAAAAACGAGTCATTTGGAATTTTATCAACGACGCCACGAACTTATCGAGCGAAACAAACCAGAGAAGAAATAAAGTCAAATATCGAAGTTTCAAGTGAAAACTCCCACAAACAAAATCACCTTACAGTGACCACGTTTCACATAACACGAATACCACAAATTGTTATTTTACCATCACGTATTTCTAAAGCTCGTCTTTCAACACTCGCTGCGAAATATAATAATAAAAATGAGGAATTTTCCAAATTTTTAAAAACGCTATACCTAACTACCGACTACCTACTTGAAACCCTAGTGAAATATTAAAATTAAGAAATTTCTCATCACGTACGCAACAGCAAACCTTTTTATAAACGAAGATCAATTCAGGAAAAAAAATCAACGTACTCGTATTCTCTCGAATCCGACGCATCTTTCGTTTCAACGTCGGAATAATTCTCGCCAAAAATCGCACTAAGTAATTTTTATATTGATAGAAAAATAATTGTGAAAGAATAAAAAATAAAAAATAAAAAATTTTTGTTTACTGGCATTTTTATCCATATTATATTAACGAGTTACGTTACTAAACTAGTTAGCTTAGCTGTATCACCTACATAAATTCTTACGAATTTTTCAATCACGCCGCTGTGATATTTTCTACTATTCAACGAAATCGATTTTTATGTTCAGACTTTTTGGAGATTAAATTTGAAAAATACGTTTTTTAAATACGACCCGGCGCTCTTACTTGCTATAAATTTCCCCTTTCTGAAATGAAAACGACTACTTTGGGGTTACGTTGAAACAAAGTATTAAATAGGCTCGGTAGCTGTAGTGTGTAGCTGCATACCAAGGTCTCCGTTTAACCTGTTTCGCGTAAAAGCTTAAAAGGTTGTCAAAAACTTTGATATTGGCTAAAAACAAAACCCAAAAGTACTAAATGTGGTTTTGATAACGTTTCATTGTATCTACAACAAATATGGTGTTTTAAAACGAAATGCAAAATACTTTTTCCTTTCTTCTTCGCTATTAGGTATACAACATAACATAATGGCATGCCACCTATCTAGTCTACATATTACTTGCAAGTTTTACTTATACGACGACCCGCCAAATTTCGCGACATTATAATAAAAACGCTTTGCAAAATTCTTTACCTAATATAATCCCAGCATAGCAAAATCTACGTTCTTCCATTAAACTAGGCGTACCTTAATTTCGGATGAAATTTGAGTACGTTATGCATACCGCTGTTTACTTAATATACACTTAAATAAGAATCTCAAAAATAGATGGAATCTTGTACATCAACACTCGACGTTATTTTCATATTGTACGAGTAAATGTAGGAAAAACTAAAACATAGTCAACTTATTACGTCCCACCGCACACACACATCATTTTAATGATAAATCGTATGATGGTGTGGCGTTGGTTGGTCGATCGGTTGGTTGGTTGGTTGGTCGGTCGGTCGGTCGGTCGGTTGGTCAGTTGGTTGTGTTAATGCGCGTTTTCACCCGTTTAATCCACATCAAGCACATTCTGCCTGCGCGCGGCGAAAAGAGGGTAGAGAGTCTGCATACAGTGAAAAGAGAAGAGGGAACGCAGTGTAAAGTCAGCGTTACGCATAACGCGTTAATACTTTTTTTCAGTTTGGTTCCTATAACGCTTTTTTCAGGTAGGTGCCAGTAAAAAAGTTCTCATTTCAAAAAGCGATATTTTTTTTTTAAATCAAGTATTGCAAACGTCGATAAAGCTCGTATAAAGTACAGCTAAACTGCAAAATGGATTACTTAACAAGTGGAAAATACTTTCGCAATAATTGTCCAAGAATATAAATAAATTTTATAGCGCGATAAATTATTAAACCTCACACATCCTGTTTATAAAAGGCATGTGTTAAAATAGGTTTTAATCTTTTGATTAAGGAATGCTTTCATACCCAACACGTTTCCGTTAGACCACATATGTACATGAACGACAAAAAAAAATTCATATTTATTTTCGTATGTACTTAAACGAAGGTGGCATTTTTTTTTATCAAATTGTACAAGACGACACTATGCTGAGTAACGATGACGAACACAATCACATTACTCTACGATTTTCATCCGCACAGATCTACCTACGCTTACAAGAGATTTAATACCATTATGGTCAATAATTTCATTCACAATGTCAAGGCGAATTAAAACTCGCTTGATAAGATTTCGTATTTTGTCAAAGTTAATTCTGACGTCATCCTCGATATAAAACGTCGGTGCCATCTCTTCGAAAGCTTTTCAATATCAAACGCACACCATTATAACTCCTTTAAAACAAAATTGCACGAATCTGTTCAGTGTTTTCGTAATTATCGTACGAACAACGTGAACTTGTTTATTTTTGCAACGCCTTCAAATTTTTGTATTGATAACCCAACGTACAATGCAAATGCGCACATGACTTATTTCTGTTTTATTGAAAATAACGATTTCATTAAATAACGTCAGTTGAAATATACTGATGGTTGACAATTACACCAAGTCTGCGTCATTTATGTCAATTTACTGTATTTCTGATGTGAAATTTTTTATTCATGCAAAAAAATAATTGTCGACAATTTCCACATTGTATATCAAAGTACATCTTGATTTTTCCACAGCGTTCTTCGGTTAATGAAAAACTATGCACAATACATATTAACCGGAACTATATTTTCTATTCTTCTATTATACGCTGCATACACAGACATTATACATTTTTCCTCGTTTTCCATCCGCAATCGAGAAGAAATTTAAACATAAAATAAAAAACAACGCGATAAATTTGTTATAAGAAATTAGGTCAAATAATTCGCAACAAAGCTACCTTCCATTAAAATTGAATTAATTTTTTCACGAATTCGTCGCCACTGCCAAAATGTAAAGATTAATTTTTATTTCAACTTAAATTCTGTTTCATACCTGCTTCCAGTCTGTTTCGTTTATTTCTTATTTAGGTATAGGTACGTAAAAGCTATAGCAGTAAACCAACTTCAATCTTTTGACGTGATTACGTCGTAGCTACATAAAAGCTTTAATGCGTTACTTTGTCGAAGACTAACTAAAAAACTTTTGACAGATATTTTTTTGAGGCTTTTAGAATTTACGTCGGATAATTGTCGTCGATTACGAGACGTAAAATTTTACGATTTATATCGACGATATACGAGTATTAGTACCGAATTCATACCTTTTTTCGTTTCATTTTAACGATGAATAGCATAACGTAATGGCATGCGATGTAGATAAAAGTACACGTAGTCGATCGAACCAAAATATTTTTTTGTTTTTTTTTGTGAATTTGACATTTCTATTTTTTGCAGGAAATACGAACACTTTTGAAGAAATGAATTTACAAAATCATCAAGCGTCGAGTTATTGAGAGAGATATGTAGTTAAAAAATGAATAAAGCGTAGACACCAAAAAAGAACATCAAGCTCAGGTATATCAGATTATACGCAAAAAGACATTTAACAATCTCGATAAAGGAAATGAGAAAAAGGTGAAGATATTACGCATAATAATATTTAACCGAAACGATACACTTTTACAAATAAATGTTACATATCAATAAATAGGTATCAGATGTACGAGTAGGCAGAGGTACTTTTTCCTACACGGTGAATCTTACGGGTGTAATGGTATAGCTATAGAGTAAAATTTGGCGAACAAAAAAAAACCTAAAATAAGTATAAGAATTTTTCAATGTATCGTTTTCACTATTCCTAAATCGCATACTTGAAAGATTTCTATTTTTCTTTCTCTTATCGTGGTGAAGTATCAATTCAACTACTTTCGCTACTTGAAATGTATTCCTGTAGAAAGGATGAAATAAAAAATTCATACAATGTTAATAAAAGACACCAACCGGTGTACTTGTACATATGGTCCCTATACCTATTACCTACTTATCAAGTCAAGTGCGGTCTGATGAGATACGATGCGCACTTGGCAGAGATGCGAGAACCACCGATGAAAATTCACGTACGAATAATTTTGATATTCTTAGGTATCTTTATTTTATAAAATGCACGAAAATGCGTTTTGAAATATATGAAAAAAGGAAAAATCAAATAATGAAAAAAAAATAGCGAACTATTAATATATTTTATAATTTTATTTCATATTTTTCCGCAATATGTAATTATACTAACAAATTTACTATAAAATTCATTAAAGATTTACTCGTACATTTTTATCAATATGATCGATAAACTAAAAATAAACGAATTTTTGTAAATAGCGTTGTTTACAAGAACAATAACAACTATGCACTTGAAACACGTTCAACGAAAAACGTCGGGTTTATAAAATATCGCCGCAATGATTACATTCGACGATAAATAAGTTTAATCTTATGTTAATTTATCAAACGTGAACTTCGTCTGTACAAGAGTTCGGGAAAAACAAATAATACCTTTCCAATAAATGTTTAATTCTGTTGCTCTTACTTAGATTAAGAAACGATTAATAATAAAACGTTGGAAATAAAAGTAATATTTTTAAATGAGAAGTTTAACTATGAAACGAGAGATTTTTTGCATTTTTATATTATTTTTCTGAAGGATATTTGTTTCGTTTATGGTCCATTTTTTTTTTCATTTCTTAATTACTACACAAAAATCCCTCAACTATCACGTGCAGAAAACAGTAAAAAATGAAGAAACGTAATAACGTGGGATAAGATGATTTAATGAATTTCCTTTTTTTTTTTCTCTGAAAAATCGTAATTCGGAATACGAACAAAAACGTTGCCGATGAGAAACTCATTATAATACGTAAACGAAATCATTCAATCAATCAGTGGCGTAGGCAATGGAATGGGGGGTTTGCGGGGCTAAATCCTCCTATCCTTGGCATCAGCCGAAAATTTAAAAAAATAGGTAGGTACCTCTACCTATATTCCAATGATACGCATACAATTTACATAGTTTACAACTGCTTTCAGAAATAATATAAAATTATTACAAGTTGTTCATATTTGCGAAAAATTTATCGTTTTCGAACCCTTTTTCTCTTCGAAAGAAGAGTAATGATGAATAATTCCATCTCGACATCATTCTTTAAACCAAGTTTGGCTATGCCACGGCAATCAGTGTAAATTTTATTGACGCAACGAGTTGTATATATTCATACGAGCTGTAACATGCTAAGATTTATACTATATAATGGGTATATTACATTACATTCTTACTAATTCTATGTAGATAGGTGATGGTGAACTATTTCTAAAAAGGTACCAACGTTGATACACCAACATAGAATAACGTGTAAATAGATACGAGGAAAAGGGGGAAAAAACACATTGAAAAATGGTACGCGAACGATACAAATAAGTTGGTAAATTGAAGTATAGGAAGGTCTACGTAGATAGTAGATACTAGATACCAACTTGAGCATTGATAAATGAATATCGAATCCAGTCATAAAGTAACCCTAATAATACAAGTATTTGATATATTCAAAAGCAGAATACCTACTTGTACGCAACAAATGCGTTACCGCCTGATTCACCATTTTGTAAGTTACAAAAAACGACACATCGAGTAACCAAATCTTCAAAGCGTTCCCTGTTCATTAAACTCTTGACTTCTACTCATTTCGAAAAAAATTTCTCCAAAGTATTAAAAATTAACATTTCAAATATTTTTTCATAAATGCTAAAAGAATTTTCTTTAATGATAGTATTTCTGAAAATGTCGAATTTTATAAAAATTCAACTTCAAAGAGTTTTGTATTCGTAATTTCATAGTTATAATCTTCCAAGAATATATAAACACAAAATTTACAACTTGTTTATTTACATAGTGAATTTTGCCCGTTGTGGAATTCCTTCCTTATAACATCGACACGAATACGCATATCGTAAGATTACACGATTCAAAAAAATTACTAAAAGGAGAAATTTTCTATTCATTTTGCTATCGTATAGTTTTTTTGGTTAACGAAACTGTATTAATGAGCTTGAGATGGCAAAAAATCGGTCTTGTGGTGATATAATTTTTTCACATCGTTGGCAAAAAAAAAAGATGATTTATTGTTTTATATGAAAACGTGACAAAAGATTAATCGTTTGTCATTTAGAGAAAAAAGTACAGGATTAGTTTAAGTAACGCCTGGATTTCAATACATCCAGCTATAAAATTTTCCTTTCCTCTGTATACCACATTAAATCTCGCCTTAACGTCGTCCTTATAAAATTATTAATTCCTTTCGGACATAGTTACTAAGAAAATTGGTGCCTTAGCTCCAGCTAT
The DNA here is from genome assembly GCA_003261595.1 of Maconellicoccus hirsutus. Taxonomy (NCBI): domain Eukaryota; kingdom Metazoa; phylum Arthropoda; class Insecta; order Hemiptera; family Pseudococcidae; genus Maconellicoccus; species Maconellicoccus hirsutus. The sequence goes on along the minus strand of QBDW01000492.1, from coordinate 11,144 downwards.
CTGTACAAATTATAAAAGTACGTTGGGGTCTTAAACTTATCAACATTTAAATTAAAGTAATGTCTTCCGTAATTTTCGGTCGATTTATGACCGGAAACAAAAACCGCAAAACTTCAACATTCAAATTACCGTGACTCACTTTCAAGTTTCAACAGGTATTAAATATCATCAAGCTTAACCGCGAATATCAAATTCTGCACGAAACAAATACTACTTTACTTAGTTACGTACCTAGATGATTTAGCTTTTTTTTTTCTGTGTCAAATGAAAGAAATAGCGTGAAGTTGTATAAGTACGTCATTGTAAACGACACTGAAAACAAGAGTTGGAAACACCTTTTTCATATTTTTTTCCTCCTAAAATGATGGGTATTACGTTGGTACTACCTGGGTCCCGAAAGATTACCGATGTCGCTTTGTTATAATGAAAGACAAAAGTTTCCGGCAGTTTAAATGTAACTATGATAAAAATGATATTTAAAAATTTGAATTATAACGACATGAAAAAGCTGTGGTAGTTTTAACAATAATAGTTACATTTCTGAGTTACACAAAAAATATTTATAATTTATTTATATTTTGGTGTTACATTGATAACGACGAAATTATTATTTTATAAATTTCACCATTGTAGCGCCTTCAATATTGAAGATACGCAAAATTTTGTCATTTTTTTGTAGATTTTGATCTATTCTGTAAAAAATGTAATGAGAAAATTTTGCATATCTTCAATGTTGAAGGCGCTACACCGCGTGGAAATTTTTTTCGCTTTCTTACTTCTTTAGTTTAAAAATTAGGCAAAAATATCAAATGACAGATTTTACTGTACGCAATAAGATCTACAAAAATGTCTCCACAAATTTTTTCTGTCAACGGAATTCTTCGAGTTATTATTTACAAATTCAAAAATTCGGCGTCCCTTCAATTTTCAAGTTGAACCACCCTTCATACGAGTAATAACGTTTTTTATCTATTTTTTGGAGCACTATCTAGTACATTGTGCATTACTCGTTTTTCACCCTGTATTTTTCAACGAAAATATGCTTTTATTTATCCGTTATAAAATAATATTCGATTCTAAATTTGCGCAGATAATTCGTAATACAAAAATATTGAAATATCAATATTGGCAAACGCTGCGACGACTCAGTAATACCGTAACGACGCGAAATATCAGTAATTGTCACTCAATAAATGTGAATTTTTACGTCAAAAATTTTCGCCATTCAAAAAATTTACGCATCGTTTTATAAATATTTTCTCCCATACGTCGCCAATTCACCACATTTCAACGGAATAATCATAATTTTGCAATGATAAATGATAAGGTATCGAATCTTAAGCTTAAAAAAGAGAAAAATCAATTTCATCGTCCTTCAAAAATTGCTGCTATTCCGAAATACAACCGCAAAATGCGAAAAGGATGTTCATCGTACAAATGAAAAGAATTTAACTTAAGTATAGTAAAAAGTATCATCCACTTGAGAATGGTATCGAAATTCTAGCGTGGTAACCGAATCGATTTGGGAAAAAAGTTTTTGGCTCGGGAAAAAATGAAGTAGGTAAGCATTACCTCTTTTTCTTTTACGTACTATTTGTTGAAAGAAAGAATATATGCGAGATCTAGCATTCCTGTATCATATATGTGGTATTTTGTGAGTGATAATCTTTTCGTCCTTTTACTTACAATTCAGTTTATATTTCACTTTTATTCTCCAATTTCAAATCACATTACCGAAGGTCAATGCTAGACAACAACATGGTGAAAGTTTTAATTTAGATAAAAATTATATTTTCGAAAGTAGGTATACGATTTTTTTAGATGTCTATTTTCATTTTTAAAAATAGGTAATATTCCCAGAGGACGATTTCGGCGAAAAAAATACGTTATTCAGTACCTAATCGAAATACAAGCTATAAAACAAATTATTCAATTACAATGCTTCTAGCATGCTCGATCAAATTCCATCTTACTTTAATTCTACTTATTTGGTAATTTTAACAGAGACATTTCCAACGGTCATTTTTATTATTTTTCAAAAGCTTCTACTCCGAAGCGAGCTGTTGTCGTTTGAAAAGCCGTCAAAATTATCGAATTTTCACCACCAAAACGCCGAAATAAAATCGATTTTCAACTCAACAAATTCGTTAGTCCTTATCGAGCATAAAATGATGGTTCAAAAGTAACCCTTCCGAAACAGCTGACATCGCTTCAATATAATCAACGCCAAGGCACCGCAATAAAAAAATATTACATAGTATAAAAAAAGTTTCTTTTGTTTTAAATCGTCCGAGCAGGACAAAGAAAATTGAGCGATGGTTTAGCGGGTAGGAAAACTGCGAATACGTTGGCTAGCCACGTATTATCGATCAGAATTTTCATTACTTAATGTGTTTAATTCGAGCGTCAGCAATCTCCACTTCGCAGCACCTGTTTAATATCCCAGCCAGCTGTTATTACGTAGAGTGTATATACATAATTTTCAGCCAAACTTTTTTTCCCTACCGATTTTAATTTCGTTTGTTAAATACTCGTACATCCTTATTTATCGCGTACCTTTACTTTCGCGTGAATACCTATAAAATTGAGAAAAATCAGGCAACAAGTTAACGCAAGTAAACTTCTTCGGTGAATTTTGGTACGAATTTTTTTAACATCATTACATCCCTTGCCAGTGTTCCTTAATTGTTCATTAATTTACATGTCCTTTTACGAAGGTAATACCCATCCACATAGGTATCCTACTTAATTATCCAGTAACTGTATGTTACTCGTAAATAATTACTCCTTTATTTCTCCGTCTTTTTGGTTATACATGTGCGCAAAATTGTTTCCATTCAGGTGAAACAAAATCCATTCTACCCGAATAAATTCGAGAACCACAAAATGGATTCTTTTGAAAATTACAACAAAAATTTTATGAAATATTTGTCGTATTTGCTTCCAAATTAATAAAGCAGACACGACTCAAAATTAATTTTATTTTTCAATTAGATAGGTATCGAAATGAAATCACAAACATATAATACAATTTTTCAACAAATAAGTAGGTACCTTGAAATTCCGAAAACTCCACATCCATCTTTTTTCTTTATACAATATCTATCATTAATATTGCGAATATAATAAATTTCAAAATATTTTCACATATTTTTCATATTTTGTATTTATTCATCTTACTGGCATTTGTTATTTAAGGTGAACTTTCTTTTCAACGTTTTATTTAATTACATACCGACATACTTGTCATGTCCGCAATTCGTAAAATAAATTTTAAAATTTACAACATTCATATAATTTAATAGAGAATTTGCATCCAACTATCTACAATTGGTATCTTTTTTGAAATTCGTCTCACATTTATGCAATATTCAATCTCAAAGATAATATTATCCATTTACGCGCACATAACGAATTGTGAAAATTGGAAAATAACTGAAAGAGAATTTGTAGTTCTTATTCCACAAGTATTGAGATTCCATTTCGCAATGCTTTCATTTCAGGAAATCAGGAAATTTTAAACCATAAAACGGTGATTGTTTGATGAAAGTTAAACAATTTGGACGCACGCTTTATAATAATGTAATTTAAACGTTATTCAAATGAGTACCTACCAACGTTATTACCAAGTACCTAACTACCTACATAAGGAGATAGGCATACAGTGCCTCTTTTTAGGCAGGTTTCTGGGAAACCCAGCCAATTAACGTCGCCAGTATTGAAAATTTTAAGACCCACTTTGCGCTGCGATATCTCCAAAGATGCTGGACCAAAAATGTTCAAACTGGACAAGTTGAAATGTTACTTTAACCCATTTCTAAACATTTTATTTAATTGAAAGGAACATTTTAATGAAAACATGAATTAATACGAAATTGACGATAATCATAATAATTAGAATAATACACGCATCTCCTCGAGCACGAGAACGAATGGCTTTTAATAAACGACAATACTATATATGTAATACGCTGTGTATAGGGGAATATGGCGTCAAAAAATATTAATTAGGGGCCGGGCTAGGGGGTTATAATGAAATTATGAATAATTAATTTTCGGAGAAAATCGATCATGGTACACAAAACAAAGGAAATTTTTCGCTGAGTCCAATGACACAACCCGCGACACGATTCGACCATCCAATCTTAAGACATCGAGCTATAAGTTGAATTAATTCTTTAATATTGCGACGTTGCCAATTTGTTGTTTCATGTTTATATCTTGCAATAAGAATTTTTAAAATGATAATTAGCGAAGTTTTCTTGAAAAATATTACAAGCATCGTTAAATTTTGCACCTTTTCACACGTACTTCATATTTCTATCGTTACCTCGAGATACCATTGGGTTGTTTTGTTTTTCATCGTAATGCTCGATATCTTGAGAATGGATGGTCGGATCATGTCGCGGTTTGCGTCATTCGATTCGGTGAAAAATTTCCTTCATTTTGAATACTATGGTTCATTTTTTGTGATAATTAATTATTCATAATTTCATTATAATCCCCTAGCCCCGATTCACTAACGCTTATAAATCCTACATTGCCTTAGTGGAAGCATTTTTTTTTAATATTTTATTTTAACGCCGTCTGTACAGTTTCTCTCCCAAAACAGTGTTGCCAAGTTACTCGGGGAGGAGGAGGTCTTGAAGCAGTTAGATTCGTTCGAATAACAAATCGTTCGTTGATTAAATTAAACTACGAAACAATTTTACTATTTTATCACAAACGAAAATGAAAGTACTAATTGCGTACAATAAATCGTCACGTTAGGCTATAACATGTACGATTTATTGTTCAAATTTCCAACAAGTACAATTGAAAACGTGTATTTTTGAAATTATTCGTTCGGGTTCGAATGAATTATAAACCGAAATCATCGCATTCGTTGTAATTTCGTATCATTTATAATACTACATGCGTTTCACGATCTCGTTCAAATTAACATGATAAATTTTACTCGAATTCAAAATTTAAAATTAATTTCGCCGACAAATTCTCATTCACGAGGGTTATTAATCTGGTAAGTAACGCAATTAACAAGCGGTGATGAGTAATTGAGAACCATACAAGTAGGTAAGATACATTAACGTGTCAACGAAACTCTGGTAAAAAGGGTAACGCTTCAAGAAATATAATTCATCATTATTTGGCACGATACGTTTGTTTAGTCGAAGGTAATAATTTTCTTAAAATTTTTTTTCTTAAATTAATTTTTCAACGTGTAATTACATGGTACATACTACATAGATGTTTTTTTTGGGTAACAAATAGAAATTTACACTTGGTATACCTATTTTAAATATAGGTACGTGTGCATGGTAATGAAATACAAACCATTACCAACCCCTTTTTTTTAGGAAGAGGCAAGTATATAACATAGAAATTTCAACGAGATATGACATCGCGTTAACAAAAGTATAATCCGTAATTGTAATTCCACAAGATCCGTTACTTATGCATATGTATGACGTACGTATTTTATATCCCTTTGCGTTGTTTTGCCAAGTAAAGGTAATGAGCTAATAACTCTCATACTCTAGATTCATATGCTCATTTTATACATACCACCTACCTTTATATTTGTAATTCACTACATCAATTTCAAAAACTTGACTGGACAAAAATTTTTCGAAAAATTCACTCGTTCAATATATTGCATGATTTTGGTGAGAAAAATTTTTATAACATTTTTAAAAATCTATAATTTTAGTAAAAATGATTTTCGAGTTTACTTTTTTAATTTATCGATATTAATTAAATTCGAATCTTATTTGTAGATCATTTTTCAAACTCGTAAAATAAAATCTTTAATAAAAATTAAAAAAAATTGCAAACTTGACGCGAGCAGTATCGTAATTTAAATTTTGATGTGATTGTTAACTTTTGCAAAGCTTTAAAATAAGCCATGAACGGAAGTTATGTTTACGATAGAATACAACAAAAATTTTAGTCACCTTTTTCGTCGAATCAATGTTTGAAAGAATTATCAAGAGCTCAACACGCGGTAGTGTGAAGTGTTGCTTGAGTAAATGTTGTGGAATCTTTTCGTGTTGATTTTCATAAAATTCGCTTTAAAATGGCTCAACTTTATACCTGTGTACCACGCATCAAATATTTACCAACAGCTTTAAATTAATCGTACCATAAACGAATGATCTGAAATTCCTTAATATGTTCGAATAGCTGCTTACGTGGAGTGTACTTATCGACTTACATGTAGAAATAAAATTCCGAGGTATTTTCTTAAATAATGAACAAGTAGAGAATAGAGATACATAATTGGTACATCGGTGCAAGGATTTTATAAATAAGGAAAGAGATAAACAGGGGTTTCGATTTTTTTTTAGATAAAATAAAAAATACACGCGACGTCTCGTTTAAAACGTATTTGTAGTTGCATACGCACATTTTCAACGGCGTTACATTAAATTAAAATTCTCTCTTGTCAATAGTCCGCTCGAATTGTACAAAAATAACGAAAATAAATGGAAATCAAATAGCTTCTAATGTCTCGAAATGGTCGAAATGTTGAATTTTCAACGAGTTTATGCGATCGTGCATTTTTGAACTCGTGTAAGCTCATCGCAAAACCGAATATTTCCAATTCTCGTGATCTCTGCGACGATAACATTTTTTTCCAACAATTTACATTTGAAATCATAATTTTTCAAGTTTTGCTTACTCAGGGTAGTTTTTTCTTTTAAAAAATCTCGTTTACGAGTATTTTCCAATAATGACATTTTTTTTTCGAAAACAAACGTGAAAGGAGTTCAGAAGCTATACTCGTGAATGCTTTTTGATCCCCTGTGATGTCGGCGAAATACTTGTAATTATTTTTATACTTTTTTGCAATTCGTAAAATAAAGGCGAAGTACAACCTTGGAAACATGCGGCTTAAAATCGTTCTCTATATTTTCCATTTCTCAAATAAATAAAACACGACTTTGCCCATTAAAAAAAACAAGCGCTGCTATCGTTCTAAACTTAATTAGTTCTTCAATATCATCGTTTTCTATTCCAATCCGGTACCAATTTTCGTCGAAATGTTTCCTCCTTAAATTATTCGTCATTAAGATTATTCGTAACGCTGAAAAGACAAAATCTACGAAATTAAATCGTGTTTATTTTTATTTCATTTCTCATTAGAGCCATCTTGTAGAATGTTTTTGGAATAAATCCACGATCGACTAATTTCCAGCCATTTAAATTACACGTTATTCGCAACGCGAGAGTAGTATTGGAATTTTTAACGTTTATTAGAATAATACAGGGCTCCACGAACACGCTCGTAGCGCGATGAAATCGTCTGCGCAGAAATATTCGTGCACGCAACTCCCTCGGATCTGGTAATAAACACGAATAAGACGAACGTTAAAATAAAAGCGAGAATTATCGATATGCGTATGAAGTTAGATGAATGAATGCAATTTTTGATACCATTCCAATTCCCAAGAAACAAAATATTGGCACTTCGTTTTAATAGAAACGAAATCATTATACCTGTACGCAAGATCCCATTTTCTTTTCACACAACCATCGGTACCTCCATGAAAGCAAGTTTTCCATGCAACAATTCTTCCACGCATACGTTATCTATTATAACGTTCGACTGGAGATTAATTTCATATACGAGATGATTCCATTGCCAGTAAATAAATATGTCATCGAGCTAACACATCGGCGGTTTTGAAGTTAACATGAAGCAATTTCTGCCGTTTCGCGAAGGTGAAAATCGTTTCGCGGCGTCGACTTGTGAATATTTCAACAAACGGGGGTGAAAGTTTTATCAAGTAGTACTATTGTCAGCCGTAAAATTTATAAGCGTCGTGCATTTTCCAACAGAAAAACGGATACTTATGTTAGTAAAATCAATCGCTGCATTGGGCGGTGTTTTTTTTACGCTAAAAAACGAGGAATCTCGACAAACACCGCGAATTTTCAACACGTTCGTAACGCTACGCGAGGATTCCACAAACGGTTTTTAACCACTGAATATTCTTACGTGTGTTTAACACGAGTACAACGAATACACAGACACACCAACTCAAAAATGCAAAAGCTTTTTAAAAGTACAAACAACAATGAAATCACCAATTCACCGAAGATTTTTTTAATTGGCTGTAACTCGCTTTTACTAACAATGCATTAGTAAGATGGAAACAAATCTTGCCTTTCGAGTAAATACTTTTTTCCATCTTACACTGGAAAAAGTAGCGGTGTTTTTTCGTTCAGCGGCGACGACGGTACGAGTCGCGCCTGTCAATTTACATAGTAACTCGTACAAAACGGTAAGAATTTTTTTATTTAACGCATCCATTAACGAAATGCAAATCGAATTACATGAAACGAGCTTTCACAAGCGTCAAAAGGATAAGTCGTTTTCGTCAACCGAGTGTAAAGGAAAGCGTTACGGTATTGGACATTCTGTCCTATTAACATAGCCTAACGCGTACATTAAAAGGCGCGTAGAAATTAGCAAAAAAAAAGACGAAAATGTGGTTATCTTTTCCTTTTTCTGTGTAGTAAATAAGCCTTTAGATACTTTTCGAGTAAGTTTTTTGGTTATTTTTGAATTCATGTATCATGTATAGACATGTACAGGGTGTTTTCGAAAGATATTAACCGTCTTAAGGGGTTATTTTTTTAAACGCTTGTAGCTCAAAATGGGTAATGGCTAGAAAAAAAGTTCGAGTTTACGAAATGTAGCCTGAAGTATCTTCTTCAAATCCTACAAAGAGTTTTTCGATAAGTTGATTATTTTCGTAATTGTACGTTCCTCCGGAACTGGAAGACAACAAAACGTACTATAAAAATAGTAAAAAAATACGTTGATCGAATTTTTTCACCGTTTCGAGTTGAAAATGGGTCACAGCTGTTACACATCGAAGGTATTTTGGTGACCAACTCATAGATGATATTGAAAAAGAGGAAGAGAAGGTATGATATTTTTGAAAGAAACTCAGTTAAACCTTGCAAGGGAATTGTCGCAGGTGTTAATTTCGGATTTTAACGAAACTTTGATATTTGGAAAGAGAACATCGAAGAACTGCCAAAACCAAATTTTCAGCCGCTAAAGCTCTTTTTTCGATTTTTGGTGAATTTTAAAATTTTCAAAAATAACCATAATTTGAAAATTTTGACAGTTAGTGATGATACAACGGTTAATAAGAGATGAAAAAAAATTCGCGAGGGAAAATTTTTGCTTCATCAAAAGTTTATAAAAATGCCGAGTTGGAGTCAAAATTTCAAACCCCAAATTTTGACAAATTTTGAAACTTCAGAAAGGACTAAACAACACAGTTGATGAAAAATACCTGTCTCTCAAGTGTTAATTCCAAATCTCTTCGAAGCTATGGGGGATTGATTTGGTATCGTGAGGATGGGTTAAGGTCAAACTTTTAGCTACTAAGATTCACTTTTCCACGAGTCACGACGATTTTTTTGATTTTTTTTTTTTTATATTTTATTTAGCCACGTCGTGTACAGCCTAGAGGCTAGAGACGTGGGAAGCTGAGGAGGTTTGATTTTTTTGATTTTCAGTGTTTTCTACAAAAACTAAAATATTCGTGCCCAAAATGTGTGGAACCTGAGGAATTTTTTTTGGCTGGAAGGGAGGACGTGGTGAAATTTTCAGCTCATTTGCTCGATTACTCCATAACTGAGACAAGTTTTTTGTTTTTTCATGAATTTAGGAAAAAAAAACAAAGTTGCCCAAAAATACCCGTCCCAAGTATTAATTCAAAAATTTTTTCGAAATTACGGGAGATCGATTTAGTATTGTGAGAACAGGTAATGGTCAAATTTTTAGCTGTTGAAGTTCACTTTGCCACGAGTTACAACGATTTTTCTGATTTACAGTCCACTATACTCGTATATTAGCAAATTGTGGATATTAAAAAAAAATTTGAAAATTTGCCAAAAATCAAAAAATGAACTTTAGCAGCTAAAAATTTGGTTTTGGGGTTTTTTTCTATGTTCTCTTTCCAAATATCTATGTTTCGTCAAAATTCGAAATTAACACCTGCGACAGTTCCCTTGTTAGTTTTTCATGTGATGATGACTTTTGAACTCGCATATTCGTTTCCCAGCCATTCTGGAGTTTCCGGCGCGATTTCAATTTTTCCAAGATTTTCGAAACGATTCGGAAAGCGTAGACTCATTTAGAAAGTGAAAGCGTGTTTTAGAATTTCAGCACATAATTCATGAGTCACTACTCGATAAGCTTTTAAATGATGAAAAATATCAAAATTTCAAATATAGAGAAAAAAATTCCGCCTGGTTGAACTGTGACGAGCAAAAAATGCCATTTTTGCCTAATGTCAACTTCCCTCACCCCTGACATCAAATAAACCATTTTCAAACCATTTCGCAGCTTTTTCAATTTTCTATAGAATCATCAAAATGGGATTAATTTTTAGCTAATGTTCCAACAAATGTGAAGGTACATAGAAAATGTTTATTTCTCAAACCTTCATTTATATCGGTTAGTAGTTCTACTTTATGAATGCAAAAAAATACACAACATGTAGAATGAAATAGCGAATTAGCGAGGGAAAATTTCAGCAAAAAATCAAGCTGCGAAGAAAAAACGACGATTCGTACTCCATCGAATATTCGTATTCAGTTATATGGTTTAGAAAGGGTGAAAAAGGCTAGCGATGATCATTTGAAAAGAGTTAAGCAAGCTATAATCCATATTACGACAGCTCCACTCGATGTAATATAGTGAAGAAAAAAAAACGAGAGAAATAAACTCAAAAAAGCGAAACGGCGTGAAGAAACGTCAAGGGATTCGCTAACATCCTTGTAAATTTCGCACTCACGTGACGCACAGTGTTTTACTACCCTATACGAATATTTGAATCGTCTTGAAGAATATAATCTGTCTTCTGTCATGGATCATGATATCATCATAAATGTTGAGGTTCATGTGGTTTAAGCGTTAATAAAAAGATAATGCTAAAATTCAGTTAATAAGGTAGAGATACTTTATTATACATGATTGAAGATCACAAAAGAGATACTCTCCATACGATATTTATCGAAAATTGAATATAAAACATAAAAAACCTCTGATTATCAACTTACTGACAGTTTAAACCAACTACAAGCTAAACCGTTAAATGTTGAATGTCACCGTGAAA